>JAZAYU010001162.1:0-78819 GCA_038501625.1 Corbicula japonica | reverse complement strand
ACTCAGGCCAACAAGTCACTGTAAAATACATGTATTACTTGATTAAGTTTGAATATTAGCAACTTACTTAAAAGTTACTTATTTTCACTTACTTCTGCAACTAAGCTAAATGAAAATGTACGCATATGCTGTAGGGCATCGCAAAATGTTTTGGCAGGCATGTGGCATTCCAGCTGTAGTACTGCCAGCAGTTCCATAAACCTGAGGCTGAATCCAACCTTAGGATTTGTTGGTGTGGCTGGCCACAGATTGTATCGTATGAAGGTAACAGCTGGTTCTTCACATTTGCAAAATGTTGCAATGCAGTCATGTTGTTGACCTATAATAAGCCAACCCAATTTCTTTTTTCATAATTCTTTACAATTTGGCCTTAGTGCTCAAAGTTAAGACATGCTGTTCAGATATGAATATTATTGTTTTGGTTTATATAAAGGTCATAAATATATGTACTTTAATTATGAAGAACTTTCATAAAATTTCTCAACTGAAATTCAAAGACAATTATGTAATATAGAGCAGGGATCCATACTGAAATTGACTTGTATAAAATCTATAAAATCAACAAGCACAAAAACAAAATTTTCACATTTTCATAGTAATAAATACATTTATTAGCTGTGTATTTCTTCAGACAATGTGTCTTCAGCAGTCTGTGAGCTTTGCTCCCTATTGTTATGTAAAACATAACAGAATGAATTATGGGTAGATCATATACTTTTAAAAATAAAAAACTGCTGATAAAAACAGCTGGAAGCAGACTTGTTTATCCTGGTGATCTATTCCTAGTTAAATGGAAAAAGCACAAACATTTTCCAAATAACTACACCATTGGATTCTTTATGTTTTGAATTACCTTCATTGTCCACAACATAAATGTTTGTTGTGTATTGTTGGTCACAACTGTAGTCACTTCTACTGAGCTTCCTTTCCATGATGAAAGGCGAATAGAAACAACCCTAAAAGAAAAGAACGAAGTTTAGATTACCAGCATTTACAGCAAAATATTTTTACACCTAAAGTAAACCTATATTACCATGAAATAGTGAAGTAGATTTCGTACCACCTGACAGTAGCTCAATTGGTACAGTGTCAGCGAGGTAAGCCGGAGGTCCGATGTTTCAGTCCTAGTTCAGACTATTTTTTCCAATCCAAATCTGCCACATTTATGTCGTGGACAGGACGATAAGTCTTAGAGCTCCTTTAGGCGAAGCTTGTGGCTGGGGTATTCGACCCGAACCTAGGCAGTCCCTTGTGGACACTTGCCTTGTAAATCGGAAATGTCTCGTATAAGTAGGGACGAATGTAGTAGATTTTGTACCAGCGGCCTTAGAAGGCAGCTCAATTGGTAGACAGATGGCACGGTAAGCCAGAGGTCTGAGGTTTGAATCCTGGTTGAGGCTACTCTTTTCAACCCAAAACTACCACAATAGCAACTCAAAATAACCCAAATCACTTAAAAAAGCAAAGGTGTCATTAATGAACATTAGGATACATTGACATTGAAGTATTCCACCTTGAACTGTGAATAGACAGCTTTAAAATACTTCAAAATTACCATTAAAAATAAAATTTACATCTACAATTCTTTATTGTTATTTGATTTTCTATCACTCCTTGTTTGCTTGGTTTTTATTTACTCGAAATGAGCCAAGTTATACTTAACCACTCAATTACATAAAATATCACAAGGTTACATGTTGGTTGCACTTATGTTGTTTGGTTTAAAATCAAAATATACTTTAATATACAGTTAATCAATTGATGATTCATAACATATTTATAGATTTACAAATAAAATTAAAATATGAATTACAATGCAAATGATTTACATTCAAAATGTTTGTTATACATACTGTCCACTTTTTCGGCTTGTGAAACAATGTAGGACGATGAACCCTATGACAGCAATGGTCACAATAAAATGCTGAAGGGCCACATGTTTCACACAGTATTATGTTGACTGCATGTGTGCCACACATAACACATATATAGGATGAAGGACACATTTCCTCTATGCGGGTAGACAACATATCATGTCTAATACTCTGCCACTTTTCCAGTAACTTTGTCTTTCTTATAAGTGACTTGATCTGTAGCAAAGAAACACAGAAGCTGTTTAATAACATTGTTCCCATTTGGCAATAGAAAATTAATTCCTAGATTCTCATCCATATTTTGGGAAGAAATGGGGCGATGGGTGGGTTTTATTTTTTATTTATCATTTTCACTGTGAACGTATCCTTCCCTCCAGTTTCTAACGACGCTTGTTTAGTGCAAAGATAAATAAGCGTCTAGCTGACTATGAATTGCCGATTCACACAACACTGTTTCATACTGCGTTTTAGTACTCTACCGATTTGAACTTGTAATGTAAATTTTGATGTACGCATTTTTTTCAAAATTAGAAACGTTCGGGCGGGGTGATTTTCGAGGGGCAGGCGGGGATGAGAATCTAGGAATTAATTTTCTATTGCCTTATTTGCAGACAGTTAACCTGGATATTTTTGTACTAAAGTTCTCTTGGGTATCCTTATAGCTAACAGTGTTGGCATGTTTACATCTTATAACACTTAAATGGGACCTTTTCTGCTATTGGATTTGCAAATCTGGGCTTCTATCAAAATTTCATATGTACTGTACCTAAAATCGGATAATTATAGTCCGACCAATTCAGTCTATTATTGTGCGCAATAAGCCATTACTGTATATACAATGGCTTCCCTTGTAAAATTCAGACACCAATAAAAACCAATAACATTATGTAAAATGAATCTCTGCGTTGAGTCGAAATTATTGACTACTTGGGTTTATCCACAAGGCATTGATTCGGAATTGCCAAGCTATATTTTATACCTCAATATTCCGGAAAACGAAGACGTGGATGATCATTATGGCAGTTAAACTTATACTATAGCATATTACCTGGATTTAAAAAGAAGGAAGTTCCTTCAATCTCACATTCCTCACGACCAGTTGTCCGAGTTGTATCTGCATTGTTACGGTAAGCATTCAAATTCGCTAATCCCTGGCCCCACTGTTGCTGCAAAAGAGCGGGTAAATAGGATCTCCTCACATACTGGGTTGTTACACGATTTCCATGACATAAGATTCTTTTTACTTTCGGAGGTTTCCTGGCATATTGAAATCGTCTCATGTTTAGTAAGTTTGGTGATAAAAAATGGCTGCTGCTGCAATCCGCACCGCACGTACCGTACACAATTTTTACGCATACACCGTACACGCGTTATCTCATTGGTCAGTACAAGAACCTGATGAACAGGTTAACCCCAATACCATATGGTAGGATGGTACTACCAGGTAAACTGTTGAGCAGGCAAACCCCGTTAAACCTTGTTCTTATTGAATAGGATAACACGAGTTGTATCGGGTGGTCTGGTGGTAGATTGTTCCAATGGAATATGGCTAGAGGGAAAAAAGAGTATTTGTAATAATCAGTTGTAGCAGTAATAAGTTGATAAGCCAATGAGTCAAGTGCTGCTGCAATCCGCACCGCACGCACCGTACACAATTTTAACGCATACACCGTACACGCGTTATCTCATTGGTCAGTACAAGAACCTGATGAACAGGTTAACCCCAATACCATATGGTAGGATGGTACTACCAGGTAAACTGTTGAGCAGGCAAACCCCGTTAAACCTTGTTCTTATTGAATAGGATAAAACGAGTTGTATCGGGTGGTCTGGTGGTAGATTGTTCCAATGGAATATGGCTAGAGGGAAAAAAGAGTATTTGTAATAATCAGTTGTAGCAGTAATAAGTTGATAAGCCAATGTGTGAGAATGTCTTGACTTCCTAGTCATTGGGATAAGGTTTCCAGCAATGGGAATTTCTACAAGAGAGTTGGTTATCTTATACATCATGGCGAGACGGCTGTCTATGCGCCGTTGATCTAATTTGCGCCAGTGTAGGGATTCAAGCATCTCTGATACACTGGAAAGTCGTCCAAAATCATTCTTGACCCATCGCGCTGCCCTGCGTTTCGTGATAAACTGTGTTGAACCGGCGATCACCGGAAACTGGCCCGATGGTGTTTAAAATTTGAATAAAACCGGGACTCACCGGAGCGAAACCAATGCCGGCTTATTCCGGGGCTCTTCCGGCTTGATCCTTCTCCCCATCGTAATACCACCGGGTTAAACAGTAGAAAACCTGCATTTGTTGTGTCCAAGGTGGAGATACGGTGACTTCCAGGTTTTGCCGGTCCACCGGCTACAAATTACTGGGACGCACCTGGGCATACACCGGGACAGTGTGAAGCGGGATTTACTTCATGTGCAAGCCTTTAATGACATGTGCGACCAGTGTCGATACAGATCAGCCTGTATATTCGTGCATTCTGATCTGGATCTACATGTACACTTGTCATTTCTTAGTCAGAAATAATCTAATCATTCTAATATGTGAACAGTGTAGATCCTGATCTGACTGTAGGGTAGCAGATCTGAATCTACGCAGTTCGGAACTGAGATCATAACAACCATTTTACATGCAGTAAACATTTAAAAAATTGTAAACAGGCAGCTAGTCCGTATTTGAAGTATCGATGTCAATGTAAAATATGTGCATATTTAAGGTGATTTCGTTGTGTAAATACATTATACTAATATGAATTCGGTATAATTTACTCTAGTTCCCTCACTAACAGTTGATGAGGATCTCATCAGATTCACGTAAAGTAGATAGAGTGAGAGAGCCTATACAATTCCGTATCTGGAGAACTTATTATAATTTCCCCACCACTTTCGTGTTTAGACGCCATTTTCGTACATGAGACGGCACGCTGCCAGGCTGTTTTGCTGCTAACTTAACGTTGTCATGTTGACAGGCTGCTAACTTCACGCTGCCAGGCTGTTATGCTGCTAACTTAACGTTGTCATGTTAACAGGCTGCTAACTTCACGCTGCCAGGCTGTTATGCTGCTAACTTAACTTTGTCATGTTGACAGGCTGCGAACTTTACGCTACCAGGCTGTTATGCTGCTAACTTCACATTGTCAAGTGAGCAAAATTAAAAAGTCGACTCAATATTTTACGTTTGCATGAGCTATGATTTTTACAAAACAGAACTTCTCTTCACATATTGGTACCTAAATGAATCGAAACATATCACCCCTTTTCACCCATGACCCCAAAAAGTATCGGAGTACAGTGCATCTTCACCTAATGGTCAGAATATAGATAATCTCTTCTCTCATGACACCCAAATGAATAAGGATTAAGGATGCGGTGCTTTTCCCATACAGGTACCTTAATGTTTCCGAATAATGTTTCATTTCACCTCGTGACACCCAAATAAATCAGAATTAGACCTTACACTTCACCTCATGACACCCAAATAAATCAGAATAAGACCTTTTACTTCACCTCATGACACCCAAATAAATCAGAATAAGACCTTTTACTACACCTCATGACACCCAAATAAATCAGAATAAGACCTTTTACTTCACCTCATGACACCCAAATAAATCAGAATAAGACCTTTTACTTCACCTCATGACACCCAAATAAATCAGAATAAGACCTTTCACTTCACCTCATGACACCCAAATAAATCAGAATAAGACCTTTCACTTCACCTCATGACACCCAAATAAATCAGAATAAGACCTTTTACTTCACCTCATGACACCCAAATAAATCAGAAAAAGACCTTTCACTTCACCTCATGACACCCAAATAAATCAGAATAAGACCTTTCACTTCACCTCATGACACCCAAATAAATCAGAATAAGACCTTTCACTTCACCTCATGGCACCCAAATGAATCAGAATAAGACCTTTTACTTCGGCTCATGACACCCAAATAAATCAGAATAAGGCCTTTCACTTCAACTCATGACACCCAAATAAATCAGAATAAGGCCTTTCACTTCACCTCATGACGCATAAATGAATCAGAATAAGGCCTTTCACATCATCTTATGACACCTAAATGAATCAGAAAAAGACCTTTCACTTCACGTCGTGACGCCTAAATGAAGGATACCTCTTTTCTTCCACCGAGAATACATAACACTAAATGGTTAAAAAAGAGCATAACGGTACTTGTATACGCAAGCATAGTAAAATGCGCGAAAAAAACTAGGTCAAAACTGATTAAATTATCACGCAAACCTCTCACCCCCACAAAAAACGGTAAAACCCTGTTGAGTCATTCTTCAATGGAAAATGCAACAACAGATTGTAAGGATGGTAAAGACAAATATCGCAATTTATAGGCAAACAAGGGAGAGCAATAGTATATCCATAATTAGACCACAGCTACCGTCCACTGGCCAGTCAGTGGCCAGTTTTACCGTTGTCTAAATCCCGTAGACAACTCTTTGGCGTTGTCTACGAAGGTTCGTGAAGCACGTGCATCTCGCGTACTATCTCATATTAACAAGTGGACGGCCGATTTCTTAGTGTCATACTGTCCTATCGATACATATTTGTGATATTTGTAATTGTCATAGACAACAATGAAAAATATCAAAATCTCTGCTCTGAAACGGCAAAACGCAGTTCAAACAAACTTTGCATTAATCAATGTTATTGGTGTATGATTATGTTCTTTAAAAAAGTTAGAACAGTAAAGAAAAATAGTTAGACCTAAAAAATCGTAAAATTCTATTTGCAACAAATCATTAAAACAAAGCAACACAAAACAACAATTCAAATGCCCACATGCGTCTTTATTATTCTGACAACAATATTAAAGGGCCTCGAAAAGAACTCTGTTGTGAAAGAGAAATCAACATTTTTATTTTTGTCATCCATTTTCGCGACCAGGAAATGAACAAACTAAATAAACGTACACCTTGTATTTGGTTTCATTTTTAAAACATGGTAACAAGATTGCAATATTTATATTAACAAGTTTTAACAATGCAATTTTATAAAAAAATATAAAATAAATTTTCTTTGTCTTTCACTATTTCACAAGAAGTTAACGGTCAATATTTAGAAGCTTACGCCTTTAAAATTTAATAAACTTACAGATATTTTAGTACTGTTGTAGTAGTTGTTAATGTTGATGATGATGATGTTGTTGTTGTTGATGATGATGATGATGATGATGATATTAATGATGATGATGATGATGATGATGATGATGATGATGATTTTATGAACTAATTCATTTAAACACTCAAACATTTCATTTTTTAATGAATGCCAAAAATATAAAACTACTGTTTTTAATGTGATTAAATTTCTGACTAAAATTACAACAAAAATACAAATTTACGCACTAAATACATGTGGCATCTTTTATACACGAATTGTTAATGACAGAAGCTTTTGTCACG
Source organism: Corbicula japonica (assembly GCA_038501625.1). Taxonomy (NCBI): domain Eukaryota; kingdom Metazoa; phylum Mollusca; class Bivalvia; order Venerida; family Cyrenidae; genus Corbicula; species Corbicula japonica. The sequence continues at coordinate 71,502 of JAZAYU010001162.1, read as the reverse complement.
GCTTGTAAAGTGTGGGGGATCGATGCTTTGTGAACCAGAATTTCGGGGTTTTGCAATCATGTGGTCTAAGTCGGATAGACACCTCGTGGAGTGGTCTATGAAAAATAGACGCTCGCTGCGCTCGCGTCTATTTTTCGTAGACCACTCCACTCATTGTCTATCCTTAACATAAATATCTCTATTTCCCCTTTAAGTACTGTCTGAACTATGAAAAGTTATCAGCATAATAAAACAGTTTTATTGATGAAATGTTTCCGTGTGAAGCATCTGAACACGGTTCACTACAACTGTGGTATCATTTAATATCGCGGGCACGAATATTCCTGCAAAAGATACAAATGCATATTCGTGCTGTAATAAATTCGCGTACTTATATTTATCTATTAGAAGATGTTGTTAAATGGTGAAATTTCGCTAGGATTTAAATTCGCGCATTTTACCTAGCGCGAAATACGCGAAATTTTAAATGACTGCTGCATATTTCTTTAAAACATTGTTTAAAACATGCTTGTTTAGTATACACATCTGCATAGCATTATGGGAAACCTTTCAGAAATAAAACGTCTAGGGGTAAGCGGTTGCATGCATCATACGTTGCGAAGGTGGTAAGTGAGTTGTACGTGCTGAACACGTACTTGCTCTATTAAGGTCCGCCTGAGTTCTGTGCGTGTTTTGAAAAATTGAACTGAGGAAGCACGGACCACGCAAAGACTCGCGGAGACAGTGCGTTATGCGCTCGTGGACGTACAGAGCACGCACGTAACCCGTACTGGGGTGAATACGTAGCCCGCACGCAGCTCAAACGCAGAGAATGTTTTGCATGCACTAAAATGCTACGGCGTCTCTGCGTGCTCCAAAATCCGTACGGAGTCGGTACTCACCACGTACGGATCGCTGAATATGGCCTACGTTTTCGCACGCAGACAGCACGCACTTGCACATACGGCAGGTTATGACAGGCGCTTCAGTCTTGTCCTTTTTGCCAGTGGTGGTAACCACTGGCAATAAAATGACAATCCGAAAGCTCATACCTTTCAGCAGGTGCGCTCAAATATAAAAAGTCGCAGCACAGCTTTCGGTAGACGTCAGGAAAGAGTTCGAAAAGCAATTATAGAAACGAGAAAAATCAGTTGTAGACGATCATTTTAATTGATTGCTGATAAAGAAGGATTAGTTATGTTACTCAATAAAAGCAACAAAGGCGCACTTTTACCGATTAATTGATTAAATAAACTGTGTATGTGTTAGCCATTCTCAATGACGTCAAATGGGGGTGTGTCAAATGGCGCATGTTCTGAACGCATACTCGTTGCAAGAACTTTGAAGTAATGTTCTGAACGCATACTCGTTGCAAGAACTTTGAAGTAAATATACTTCTTTCTTTCTGCTTTATTTAAAAATATACTGTGTCGATAGTTTTACGGATTGTTACGTAACACGTACGGGGTTTAGCCCAAACTACACACAACTGCAGTGACCTCCCTTCGATTGTGTTTCCCCAAAGTATTGAACAATGTCAACGTCGAAGATTTTACTTGAACAAATAGCCAATGTTTTGTGCGTATTTAAATTGAGACACCCACGAAAATGATACAAAATGTGTTTTTTCGGAAGTGGAACTAACATGGGAGATATTTCGTGAAATCCTGAACGGATTAATCATTACAAATAAACAAAGGCATTGACAACAAGAATTTGATAACATTAACAGTGTAATTTCCGAAAGGACAAGACATTTCTTTTTAACTGTTTCAACTGTATCCCAAAAAATGTGTGTGTGTGTGCAGTCATTGTATGCAGAAATATGCAATCATCTTTACTTACAAAGTTTGCATATTGTGCATTTAATGATTTATATTAAACCAGCTGCTTGAGAACACATCTACATGTAGTTATTGTTTACATTTTCTCAGTGATGATTTAAAGGTAGACACCTCGACTGTTTCACACCAGCAGTTACACCTTCTTAACAAGGTAAATAGTTCTTGTTGTTTCTTACAAGATTAGATGAAATTGAAACTTTAACTTCCAAGTCTCAATGATATAAGGACAATATGGCCCCTTGTTATAGCCCAGATTGATGAACTTAATGGCCCAGGACGTGCAGACTGTACGGTCCAGATTTAAAGACAATATTCCCAGGAGTTAAAGACCATACGGCCAAGCTTTGAGACCATATGGCACAGATATATATAATTAGCAGGTCTCCGATATGAAATCATAGAATGCAGCATCTATAATTTTGGAAAAGCTATAAATTTTGTTGCCCAAAATTGTTGCAATTTATTTGTTGTTTTTTTAATACAACCACTTCAAACACAAATTTTAGAAACCAGCATTTTTAATTTTTAAATAACCTTGTTTTCGCTAGGTAATTATGGAAGTATAAATTTATGACAGTTACATGACATATCTGCCACACTGAATTAAACTTGCCAATTTCTGACTTGATTTTCACAACTCTTTTCACAAGCAAAGGACAGTCACCAGCTCATTAGGTCCGGCCAGTATTCAGTTTGTGAAGAAAAATACATACCTAAAAGAAAATAATAATACTTATAGACCAAGGGTTCCTCTATGTGCTTAATCTGACGGGTCATTTTCATCATATTCACAGCAAGACCTTGTAGCAAATTAGTGTACAGCCCATAACTTTTTTATTTGAAGTTGGATTTTAAAATTATTTCAAAGAAAATAATAATACTTATAGTTCCTCTAAGTGCTTAATCTGAAGAGTCATTTCCATCATATTCACAGCATGACCTCCTAGCAACATCATGTCCGGCCCATAACTTTCTTATTCAGCTAAAATCCCATGGGTCAAAATAAGGCTTTCTGGAATTTTCAATGGTCAAAGGGTCATCTCCCGGGTCAAATTTTTTAATGAAACCCCTAATCTGCATTTACTAAGGTATATTAAATGAAATAGCTTTAACATGTAGAGTAACTTCTGAAATAAATTTTAGTTGAAGATGATAAAATTTATTAAACAGTTATTCATGTCATTTATAGGGGCATAACTAAAATGGTTGATCAAGAGCCCCTTTCTGCCGTAATATGTATGCCTTTTATCTCATGTGCATCTAGTCTAGATCCAGACCAGACAGAACATTCATGCACATCTGGTTCAGAAATACCGTTATGAATCTAAAAGTGAACAGTGCAGATCCTGATCAGATAGCACAGAGGTGATAGGTGATCTAGATCTACCCTGTTTGCTGATGCCATATTAAAAGGGGCATATATGGAGTAAAGGGTTTAAGTTTTAGACATAAATTATTATGCATAAGTCAGTATAAAGGGACCAACATGGATACAGCTTGTATGTCATGTGTGGCAAGGTTTGACCATATCAACTTGCATATTATTAGTTGAGGTTGAGCAGATTCTGTTCATTTTTATGGCTTTATGCTCCCCGAAGAAATTCGGGGGAGCATATAGTCGATGGGTTGTATGTCCGCCTGTCAGTCCATACATCCCGCATTCACGTCTGGCACATAACTTGAAGTCGGATATGACGTGTTGCGCGCAACATTTGGGTTACTACCTTCAAGGTCAAGGTCACAGCATGACCTTGTAGCAAATTAGTGTCCGGCCAATAAATTTTTTATTTGAAGTCGGATTTTAAAATTATTTCACAGAATTGATCATCATAATGAGAAGACTTGTCACGCACAACATTTAGGTTGCTACCCTTAAGGTCAAAGTCAAAGCATGACCCTGTAGCCACATCTTGTTCGGCCCATGACTTTCTTATTTGTATTCAGAATTTTAAATTATTTCACAGAAATGATCACCATATTGGGATGATGTGTCATGCTCATTTGGGTCTCTACCTTGAACGTAAATGTCACAGTTTGACCTTGCAGCAAAATTGTGTCTGGTCCGTAACTTTATTATTTATAGTTGGATTTTAAAATTGTCTGATTTCATAGCACTACACCATTTTCAATATTCACCTCAATAGTTATACAACTCATCCTTTTTATGACAAAGTACCCATTCGGGGAGCATCATCCATCTTCGACGGTCTCTTGTTGGATCTTTTAGGTAAATGTACTTTCTGACCAAGATTCAGAGTGTAGGTTCAGATCAAATATATAGGGCACATGCATCAAAAAAGGTTGAACATTCGGGGAAAGGTGTCTGTAAAGGACTCAAGCTAATGAATATAAACAGCCCCTTTATCTTACATAATTTTTAAGGTTCAAGGTTGGGCAGTAAATACCACCCTCAGTATTTAACGGGATATTTACCGGCCTGGAAAATACTCCGCAAATTGGTAAATACTGGAAAATACTGGCAAATACACAGATGAGTTTTTTTGCCTTAAAATACTGCAGAAGTCTTAACTTAGTTGATTGTTATTAATTTATTATCATAATAATAATTAAATTACTCAGATATTTTTCATTAAATTTCATATCAGGTGATCACTTTAAGCACTTAAAGTAAACAAAATCTTAAAGAACTGTCTTTTTTTACTTAGAACCTAAAAATACAGCAAGTGAGAAAGTAATGCTGATCCACTTGTGCACCATTGACACTTATTGACTTAACAAGCAAGGCCATAAGGTCTTAACTATTAAAACAACATGTTTCATACATGGGGCCAGGGTCTATTGATTAAATAGACCCTGATGGGGCTGTAATAGCCAGGGGCAACAAAGGCAACAGCAGTGTCATAAATGACCTAAACAATTTGTCTAGGTGCAAGTAAATGGTTATGTATTGGTATGAATACAGAAGTGTTCTGTTACAGATACTTTAAGGGGAAAGAAGAGATTGCCTGGTAGACAGAGACTTCTTTGTATCTTACCTTATTTGTTATTGTATTCATGTATATTTATTGTAAGTTGTGCTCATTACTTGTTTACAATTAAAATGTTTATCCACTAAAATGCTCACTCCATTATTGTTAATAATTGAATTTTGAAGTTGACACAGTCATGCTGACTATAAGGGATACATTGTATTGTAAAAATTCCATGGATAGTCAATTCAAATGATCACTTTTTCAGCTTAAATATTTATTTATTATGGATAAAGTGATAAAAGTGTTAAACTTAAGTAAAAAGATATTGACAATTGATGGGTAAACTTGAAATTATCCATATGAATGCTGATAATAGGTAATATTGTATAAATTCTAGGCTGATCGATTCAATCGACCAGTTATTGCCAGTATTTGCCAGTAAATACTGCCAGCATGGAAAATACTCATATTTGCTGGCATTTTGCCAACCCTGATAAGGTTCAACACTTTCTTAAATAACATTAACATAATGCTGACTCCGTGGGACACATTGTTATAAATGAAACCAAGTTCAAATAGCCTAAATCACAGGGTCCCTGTGTAATTACTATGAAAGTGGTAATAATCAAGTGAAATACAAAAAAAAAAGAAATAAGCTGAAATTAATATAATTTCGCTAACCCAATTGAAAGTGGAAAATTCAAATATGCTTGTGTCACAGAGTAACTATGATTGATACAAAAATTTGTTATGCCTCTTTCATTTGCCAAAAGACTTTAATAAGACCTTTGGCATTGCTTTAAGTTGTGATGTATTGCTATAAAGCATGGCTAGGCAATGTGGGCAGTGATGCATTTTGATCATGGTACTGCTTGATCTAACTGATTCTATAGCGTTTTTGTATTTGCCCTGTTCTGTTGCTTTTAATGTTCAATTTTTACATTAATTTCAATATTTCTCCTTAAATTACTTTATTTTCAATAGTTTGGCTAGTTTTATTATGTGTGGCTTCAACATTCTAATTTTCAGCAACACCTGAATTGGATATTTTTCAATGATTGTTCCCTGTTTCTATCTGAAAGTTATTGTTTTACTTACAATGAAAAATTTACTGCAATTAAACTTATATTACACATATGCTATACAATATAGACAACCCACATTTTTGCAAGTATATGACTGCTCCCATAGGTCAGATTCCACATTATCAATTTGTTTTATTTCCATAATGTTTACGCACCACTGGCTTTCAGCACTTTCAGTGCTTTGATTTAAAGCGGATTGTTCCTACAAGTACCCCAAGAAATTATAATTACAACGCATACTTGGTGTCCTGTAATTTCTCTAGCTACCGGTCCTGAAACAACCTGGCTTGTTCTAAAAAATACTACAGTTATCATCTATCCAAGATGTTTTGTAAATTCGATTTCTTCTCATGTCCCTTGAAAATATTGCAATGTCGGCTTAAACCTATTATTTTAAATTGATTATGAAGCAATTTCATTTTAACTGAATAAAAAAGTTTTCAACCATGACACCTCACTGTGTTGAACCCCGGTAGAGTTCATCGCAGTATTTAATCAACAATTATTCATCGATTGGTACAGCACAGTACTTACATTTCAAGCACATGCCAGTTTAGTCCACTTATTGCAGGGGCGTAGCTAGACCTCTATTCATTTTGATTCATAATTGTACTAGCGTGTGGAGGCTCGGAAGCATGCCAATCCATTCGAAAAATTTTGAAAACTATGGTGCATTCTGGGTATTCTGATGTGAATCACGTGGATTCAGCCGCGTAATTGCCTATATTCCGCTACACGCATGTAGTGAAGCAGTTTCGGAAAAATGGGCTCATCTATTTAAATACACATGCTTCTTTCTGAAACAAGAATACTTCATCTACCGAATTTAAAGTCATCTCAAATTAAACTTCATAACAATTTGTCTTAATAAATTAATAAAATTGAACGAAGTAATGCACGCGCGAAAATCTCCATCTCGGTATTTGTGCGAAAATGTGACCCGCGAAATTAAATAATACATATACCACAGTAAGTAATATTATATTGTAACGAAATTACTGTTTTTGAATGGGGATGGGGTATTTTAATAAACTAAGATTTAACACTCACAGCTTTAGTTGTTCAAGAATCTTTAATTGCTTTTTAAGTAGACGGCCATTATCTATTCTTTCAAAACATACAAGGAAGTTTAATAAAGTTTGTATGATACACTTTCGTTAATTTGCGTTGTAAGAACATCATCTTGTGACAATTTCAAACTCTTTTAAATATCGATTAACTATTTGTTACAGTTTAAACCTTGTGTTTTCATTATTGTAAGAAAATATAAAATGCGGACCCCTTTTTCACACGATGTGTTGTGTGTGTCTTAATGTTAAATGCATCTCCAGTTTTAAATATGATTACTACAAAGGCTTGAACACGCAGGAAGATTTACACTCCGATAAAAGAATATCTAACCTGTTTGCGCAACGTACTAAAGACGTTCCTGAGATAATTGTTGTTGTACTCTGAAATATGTATACTTGGCACTTGAATTTAAGATTTTTTTATATCAATATACCAACTGTTTATTACCTAAATTATTTATCGAATATTTTAATATGGTATTTCTTCGTTGACATATCGATGTTAAAATCGTGCGACAATTTAATTAGTCCCTAAATTAGCAAGGCTTCTACATGTACTTGGCAGCCAGACAGCGTGAAGATGACAATGAAGATGCAGTCTGGCAGCGTGACAATGGCAGCCAGTCAGCGTGAAGATGACAATAAAGCTTGCAGTCTGACAGCGTGACCATGGCAGCCAGGCAGCGTGAAGATGACAATGAAGGTGCAGTTTGACAGCGTGACTATGGCAGCCAGACAGCGTGAAGATGACAATGAAGCTGGCAGTCTGACAGCGTGACCATGGCAGACAGGCAGCGTGAAGATGACAATGAAGCTGCAGTCTGACAGCGTGACCATGGCAGCGTGAAGATGACAATGAAGCTGCAGTCTGGCAGCGTGACAATGGCAGCCAGGCAGCGTGAAGATGACAATGAAGCTGGCAGTCTGCAGCGTGACAATGGAAGCCAGGCAGCGTGAAGATGACAATGAAGCTGCAGTCTGGCAGCGTGACTATGGCAGCCAGACAGCGTAAAGATGACAATGAAGCTGCAGTCTGGTAGCGTGACTTTGGCAGCCAGGCAGCGTGAAGATGACAATGAAGCTGCAGCCAGACAGCGTGACTATGGAAGCCAGACAGCGTGAAGATGACAATGAAGCTGGCAGTCTGGCAGCGTGACAATGGCAGCCAGACACGTGAAGATGACAATGAAGCTGCAGTCTGGCAGCGTGACAATGGAAGCCAGGCAGCGTGAAGATGACAATGAAGCTGCAGTCTGACAGCGTGACTATGGCAGACAGGCAGCGTGAAGATGACAGTGAAGCTGGCAGTCTGGCAGCTTGACTATGGCAGACATGTAGCCAGGCAGCGTGAAGATAACAATGAAGCTGCAGTCTGACAACGTGACTATGGAAGCCAGACAGCGTGAAGATGAAAATGAAGCTGCAGTCTGGCAGCGTGACTATGGCAGATGTTTCCAGGCAGCGTGAAGATGACAATGAAGCTGCTGTCTGGCAGCGTGACTATGGCAGCCATGCAGCGTGAAGATGAGAGTGAAGCTGGCAGTCTGGCAGCGTGACTATGGCAGCCAGGCAGCGTGATGAGAGTGAAGCTGCAGTCTGGCAACGTGACTATGGCAGCCAGGCAGCGTGAAGATGACAATGAAGCTGCAGTCTGGCAGCGTGACTATGGCAACCAGGCAGCGTGAAGATGACGATGAAGCTGCAGTCTGGCAGCGTGACTATGGCAGCCAGACAGCCCGGCAGCCAGACAGCGTGAAGTTGACAATGAAGCTGCAGTCTGGCAGCGTGACTATGGCAGCCAGGCAGCGTGAAGATGACAATGAAGCTGCAGTCTGGCAGCGTGACTATGGCAGCCAGGCAGCGTAAAAATTGCAGCCTGGCAGCATAAAGTAACTGGTAGTTATAATAATGGTCAGTGCTTGGAAAATATAATATTATTCGTTTTAGCGATACGGGATGAACTACTATCCTTCGGTATCAGTGTGCCGAATCATATGCTGATTACCTTAGAAACCAAAGGTGATCAGTGAACTGTTATAGTACAGATATTAAACTCGACAAACACATTAGGTGAGCGCCGGTATATAACTGAAATATTTTTCATATAGTCATGTAAAGGGCCATAACTGTATTTGACATGGGATGTGGCTTTTATCCCATGGGCGACCAGTGTAGATCCAGATCAACCGACACAACCACGCCTTCTTATCAGGATACAGTATATTGTCTGTTTTTAGAATCATAAGGATATTCCTGACCGAGAAGCGAACAGTGTAGATGCAGAGCTGTTGGCACGATTGAGCCGGTTGATCTAAATCTACACTGGTTGCCTAATCCAAAAGGCGTATCCATAGAGCAAAAGGACAAATCACCAATGACCATCAACAAATCAACATTATATACTCAAGGGATGTGTTGAATAAAGACGTCAAGGATAGCCATTGCATGGTCTGAAGTTTGTAAAGTCTTAATCAAAATATTCTCCAATATAAACAAACACAACAACAGATTTAAAGAATCATAAACAAGGGAGAGCAATAGTATATCCACTAATGTGTACATATACTTTTCACACATGTGTCTATTTTCCCTTTAAGCACAGTCTTCAGCTATGAGACATTTACATTGTATCAGTGTTAATACTTGTTAGAGGGTTCCTTTTGCAAATGTTATTCATATATTTTTTGGAATAAAAGAGGACTTTGAAGATGTAATTGTGTCAACCAATATGAACTTTACTGAAGCCCATGAATAATTAACCTTTGTTGCAAACTAACAGATAATCTGTCTGTTGTACTATAATTAAAGTGTTTTTGTAACGAATTGACAATCTGTTTGCCAAAATATGACAGAATGCAGCAACATTGATATCCTTTTGTTTTAGAAAGAATTTTATACACAGTTCAGAGCAGCATTATCTTTTTTTATATTGAAACCCATTTTTAAACGATCCTTTTATAAAAAGCTTGCTTCATTTTTCTTGAAACCGTTTTAAACACGATTATTTAGTACACGACTCTACATATTATAACTAAAGGTTTTTGGAAATATCAAATTCGACGAAGGTGAGGTTAAGTACTATAAAGCTGTAGTACCGGCGTGTGGTTAAATGAGCCGTCTACCATTAGGGTTCGGAACGGAGATTTTGATTGCCGATAAATCTTAGAGAGACTAAAATAGTTTGACAATATATGGTTTGATTAACAACTGACACTGGTGGTAGATGTGTCGTCATTGCGTTTTCTCCATGAAGTAAGCTGCTAATGTTTCCAATGTGTACCGGCATATTCCCACAAAATAAACCTGTGATTGTGAGCCGGATAGTCACAAACGCAGTCCATACTATCATTATATTGCGTCCTATGTGTCCTGTAAATTTTCTGGCTACTGGTCCTGATATAAAGCGGTTTGTTTCCACAAAAAGTGGAATATGCATATCAGGAATAGCCACACTCAGAAAACACAGCTTCCCCACGCAGCGAAAAAGAAGAGAGGGAAAGAGAGCATGTGTTTATAACAATAATAATTTTTTTAAAAAGACAGCACAAACATATAACGAAAAAGAGAATCTTAGGAATTATCGCATTGGTTACGGTCTGTGATAAAACAATTTACCACTGAGGGTTTAAACCAGGTTCTAGAGTGTTCAAACTCACACTTCAAGCCCCAACAGGTTTTCATATCAACAGTTAAGTACAAGTTGTCTTGGTGAAACAACTCCAGCCCACCCATCGGCTTAACAATGTTGCATGCAAAAGCACACAAACACGTCATATAATACATAAGAAGCTAATAGCATAGAAAAACCAACGGGGCGAGAGCTCAATGGTCTTACCTCGACCAGAGCCCCTGGAGTCAAAGTAGCAAGAATATTAAAGAAATACACCGAGGTCCAAGGTTTTTTAAAGACAAGAGGTGATCATTATCACACTTCCAATGTGTTCTTTAAAGTCTCTGGTTACTGGTTCTCATCAAGACCGGTTTGTTCCCACAAGTACATCAGGTGTTCACTACCACACTTCCCATGTGTTCTTTAAAGTCTCTGGTTACGGGTTCTCATCAAGACCGGTTTGTTCCCACAAGATCCACCAGGTTATAATTATGACGAATCCTCGCTGTTCTGTAAATTCTTTGGCCACCGTTACTCGTTTAGCCTGGTACTCTGTTAGATGGTTCTCTTTAATGAAACATTATATCAATACTAATATGTATTCCATCATCTTGAGTTAGTTTGAAAGCTGGTCTCTGAAATTGTGAACACCTATCTGATCAACATGAAAAGCATTCAACAGAACAAAAGGACGATAGCCAGTCGATTTCTCACATTATGCTGCTTGTTTTCACAAGTACCCCACGTTATCACTATTGCGTGTTTTTTTCATTTCTCTAGGACTATTGGTCCTAATACGGTTTGTTTTCGCAAATATCACAAATTACAATGTTCGTCCATCCAAGATGTTAGTAAATTCTCTGACCACTGGTGCTCTGAATATATTGCTACGTTTACAGAAAATCTGAAACATGCTTAAACATAACGTATTTAACTTAAATGTACTTGAATACTTTTCATTGTGTTGAACAGATTCGAAACTCACGAGTTCAAAAGCTGTAGCCCCCCATAATATATTGACTAGATCAGTTGGTACAGCACAATACTTACGTTCAATGACATGCCAGTTCGATTTCCGAGCGGTGCTACACTACCTTCCAAGGAAGTCAGGAAGTCGCTTGCTGATTACCTGTGATAACAAACCTATGAAACGTCATAGACTGACTTGAAACTTTGTATATAAACTTTATTACTCACAACAACAACTAGCCACAAGAACTAAATTTAAAAAATCACGTTGTTTGATCTAACGATAACAGAAATCAGTTCAGATTCTGGCCTGATCTTTCTTTTTTTAACATTTTAGAGACCTATCTAACAATGAGCATTTTCATAGAAGAAACAATTATAATGTTTACATATTTTGAACTTTCGGTCAACGACGAACTATGTTTGATCGTTGTTGACGTTACGTTCAAAATATGTAAACATTATTATCTTTTATCTACGTAAGTTCTCCTTGAAAAAAGGGAGGGGGTTTATCCCCGTGAAACCACAAATTAAATGTGTGTGTTTGAGAACTGTGGTTCGAAACTTGTTTCTTTAGAAATGTATCTAACAATGGTTTTCCAAGTATTGCGTTGATAGACCAGAAGGGTTAATACATGTATTTATGTATATCACAACTAAATGCTCGCTTTGGACCACTTTGGGAAGCTGTTTTGAAAACAGTCATGTATATTTAAATACACAACGCTTCTTTTTGTAAGATAGGTACTTCATTTAAGTAGTTTTATAATTGAAATACTATTGTTTTGCTAATGACCAGTTTGATAGAGCTTGAGTATTTTGCTCAAAATGTACTTATAACACTCATAAAATTAGTTGTTTAAGAATCTTCAATTGCACATTAAGTAGACCACAATATTTTTTGCACAAGGTTATAAAACTGAGCATGGAAAGCATTCTTAAATCTCAAGCATCTGGTTGGCTGAAATGGCGACCAGTTGCCATTTCAGCCAATTAGATGCTTGAGATTTGAGAATGCTTTCCATTTTAAGTTTTATAACCCTCAACCCTTATCTTTAAAATATACACAAAGCGAGGAAGTTATTATGTTGTAAGAATATCATCTCACTGTAACTTACACATTTAAATGTGGATACCCAGAATTAATTAACTATTGCAAACGTTATTACACTTCCTGTTACAGTAAACTTTAAAAACAATTATTGTTTTGAACTTGTTTAGTTATGCGAGGAAATCGCCAACATTTAATACGATTAACGCTATTGCTTTACAACAAATAGGGGAGTTTTCTCACCAGTTAAGCCTTGAATAACTTACCTGGTTGCGCAACCGAGTAAAGACATAGGCTTCAATATTTCTTCTGTGTAGTCTATGTGGGTTTAGCAGAAACAAAACACATTTAATTGATGTTGACCAGTTAAGCCGTATTTATGAAACTAATAAGAAGTAGTGGTCCACTTTTAATAATAACAGTGTATATTAAGTATACATAACCGATACACTAGAATTGAACTACGTGCTTGCTATGGTTTATTACCAACATTCGAATACATTTTTATTGTTCTCTTAATTGATTTATCTTTACTGTACATGATCTCCTTAATGGCGGCTTTCGCCTACTTTCCATGCGGAGACACATTGATTGAGAAATATATACATGTTTTACTTTAACATCAGTAGTAAAGAACATTCTCTTGAACCAATAACATAATACTCAAAATTTGATAGGGATCGCTTTTTATTTCTTATATCTCTTGAATGGTAAAATCAAGATGAGTGATTTTTTGTACACTTAGATTATTCTAAAGACATACCTGGCACAAAGCTGATGCCAAATAAACAAATTTTCAGAATCGCAGCAAATATTTTAAACTTCTGTGAGAAATAAACGCAATCTTATAAGTGGTCCTTATCAAATTTTGAGTAGTATACGTAAATTTATATTGCGGACAAACGTTTGTAAAATTTTTAGATTTCTGTATTATTTTGTTGATAACGCCGAGTTGTTGTTTCGATTGTGATGATAATGCTGCCGTTGATTATGATGACCACTGTTCTAACTACGCCGATCATAACATTTTCATTTCTACGCATAGATTGGAAAACACTCTTCAAATTTGAAACATAATGCATGAAAAGATGCATCATTTCCAGATTGTTTGTGAAATTGCCATCAAAATCACCTCGTGCTTTATTATACCAAGGAAATTTAACAGAGGTGAGGGTAAAAACACAATTTACAAAATCGGTCGTATTTTTTCTAGAGAGGACACACTGAAACCGGCCAAAACTGCTGAAAAATCTTCTGTATAAAAGCTAAGCAACCGCAATATTGCGGAATCGCATATAATAACTTAGGAATTCATATTAAATTAAGAAGACATTTATTTTTGAGAATATACCCCCTACCGACGATTTTGTGACTTTTGCTTTTTACCCCTACCTTGATTAAATGTTAATCGTTTCGAAACACATAAATGGAATTAAATGAAATGATTGTTTCATAACAAGAAGTGCAAATAATGTATCTAATCAAGTTTCAAGTTTAAAATGTACACATCGAATCAACGCTGACAAAAAAACCCACAATGCATTATACGTGTAGTAAGTTAGGTGTAGTTTCATGTATATTGACAACTGAATGTCAGAGTTTGTAAAATATAATTCGAGTATTAATTTCTATAGATATACATGAATGACACATGCTCCCGGGCGGCACTTCTACCATCTAGTACCAGTGCGCTACGTCATTACTTATTCTAGATATACATGAATGATACATGCTTCCGTGCGGCACTTCTACCCTCTGGTACTATTAGGCAAAGTCATTACTTGTTCTAGATATACATGGATGACAAATGCTCCCGGGCGGCACTATTACCCCTCTAGAACCAGTGCGCTGTCATTACTTTGTTCTAGATATACATGAAAGATACATGCTCCGGGCGGCACTATACCGTCAGACTCTGGTACCAGAGCGCTATGTCAATATTTGTTCTAGATATACATGAATGGTACACGCTTCCGGGCGGCAATATACCCTCTAGTCCTTATTACTTGTTCTAGATATACACTAATGATAAATGCTCCATAAATGCGGCACTCTTTCCCCTTTGGTACCAGTGCGCAAGGTCGTTACTTGTTCTAGATATTCATGAATGTTACGTACTCTTGTGAGACTCTACTGCCCTCTGTTAACAGAGCGATAAGTCATGTTTCCATCAGCGTTTAGTGCAGTGTGATAGAACTGATGTCAGACCCAAGAAACACAACGTTTAAACTGCCCGTTGAGAGATAACTGATCGTGAAATCAGTGGAGTTAGTATTGATAGGGTTAGGAAACCCTAACCCTAACCCTAAATCATGGGAATTGCAAAAAAAAATGATTGTCGGATTGAAGATAAATGAAAAAGTGAAATATGCATATCACAAATCGATCATGTACCGAAGTAAAACGCCTTGAAAATCCATCGAAAAAAAAACGTAATACTCAAGGAAAGTGTTTAAATAAAGTCTCCAAGGAAAGTTGTGACATGATCTGTGATCTTAAGTTTAAAACTTCTCACATTATTTTCAGTTCAGTAGCTTGATTAAAGGAAAGTGAAAGCATATACATGTACTTCGTTTCGTGGACACGCGCCAACAAAAAAAGAGATTGTGCCCGCGCATTTTTGACGTATACCCAGAGCTGTTATTAACCACCTAGTAAGCTGTTACTGACCCCCTCTGTTCTCGCATCACTAGTCCATTCTTTACGTTTATTTTTCCTAATTTCTTCGCACTTGCGAAACTTCGCTACTGAGAGTTACCAAAGAACACATCAAACAAACAAAAAATATCGGCAAATTTCCTGGTAAAGAATGAATTTCCTAGAAGCCCTCGATAACAATTTCGTAACATAAACAGCCAAGATTAAAATGATCCGTTTTAAAATTGTCCGCCACTAAGTGAAGCATCTTGGGTCAAGTGTATTTTATTGGTGTAATTATTTTGTATCAAGGATGTCTCATTCAAATCTGAATTGTTCTTAAATGTTTTCATTGTTACTAGATTGCTTGCTTCTTACTAACATTCTGGATTGGAATTCGGTGGTTTTGACCAAAGGTCACTTATAGCACTTATACCACTCATGACATAAATTTATGTTGTCCAGCAACAATTACTAACACTCACAGCTTATCATTTAAATTCATAAGTTCTTATTCCATTGCAACAATGATATTTTAAGAATATCATCTTACTCTGGTTTAAAGGTGGAGAGTAAGAATTCAGTGATCACTTCAAGCACTTCAAACTTGGAAAAAACTATCTGGTTTGGATAATTTAGCTAGTAGTTTATATCACACTTTCACCGTATTTCAAAGTATACTTCTGATAAGCGATTTTTTCCATTACAAAGTGTTTCATGTAACCAGCTTTTAACGTCATTCATTGTTACTTCAGAGCATGAATCAGGTGAATTCGACAAAATGAACCTCTCTATGTAAGTTTTTTCGGAGACTATTGTAGCGGAATTACCGCATAAAGAACACTAACAAAATATAAGTGTGTGTCGGCCAGGAGCCCTCGTCGTGGTAGCTCAGACGAGCTACTAAGACTGCCGCGCTCGCATGCTTAATAGAATACTGCCGCACTGGATTATTGATAGCAACTGCCTTGCCACTCCAGTATATATAGGCCTATACTGTTTACATAACTACCGTTATAAACAAGTTAACGATAATGTCGCTAGGGTTATATAACTATTGTAATAATAAATAGTCTGCAACCACAGCGATACACCGGCTGACCCTATCCGCAGGCTGTGTATGCAAACTGTGGGTGCAAACTTGCACTGACACACTGACCTTCTTACAGGTTCACCGAGTACGAACTGATATCGCTGTAGTTGCTTATTATATACTGAAAGGATAAAGAAACGCAGGGTAACAATTGGATAGGCAGGTTCGAAAGCTCATGCTCCACGACGGTTTACACTGAGGCAGTGGAGACAAGTTTTATTCACTTTCGACACATGTTAAGGTGTATCATGACCTAATAACTCAATACACAAAGTTTCACTTTATTTGGAGAACGCGTTCTTAATATATCGGAACAAATGTTACCCTGCGTTTCTTTATCCTTTCAGTATATTACAACTATATATTTACCGGAAATGCATATATTCGATGCCCAAAGTAAAACGTTTGACTTGTGTTTCCAACTTATTTTAAACGTGATTACATCTGCGTCAATTTCGATGGCGTTATGCGTCAGTTGTGATGACGTTATACGTCACTTGTGATGACGTTATGCGTCAGTTGTGATGACGTTATGCGTCTGTTGTGATGACGTTATGCGTCAGTTGTGATGACATTATGCGTCAGTTGTGATGGCGTTATGCGTTAGTTGTGACGTTTAATGTCACCTTTAGTGTTCCTAAAAGTGCTTGAAAAAAGTAAATGTTGGAACCCGTTAGGATTCCATTGATTCTTACGATGCCTTGAAATAGCTGAAATAAAATGTGTTTCAAAGACATCAAAGTGCAAATGCAGAACATTTCCTTAGTGCTAGAACATTACCAAAGCTACACTGGTATAACATTATAGCTATTGTGGTCCCCCAATGCTCGGTGAGAAAATGTGCAGCATAACTGGCTTAAACGTATAATAATTATCCTTACAGATCATCATCAAAAATCTTTCCTCATTATTTTTATCATTTTATTTAAAAATCTCAAGATAGGCAGATTTTTGAAGTTTTGAAAGCTCTTTCACTCGATAATAAAATCGTAGGATATATTTCATCAGTTCCATTCATTAGCAAGGGTTCGATTTGGCAGCACGGCAGCGTGAAGATTGAAGCCTGACAGCCAGGTAGCTTGAAGATAGTCTGACAATCTAGAAGCGTTAGGTTGGCAGCCAGGCAGCCAGGCAGCGTGAAGATGGAAGCCTGACAGCCAGGTAGCTTGAAGATAGTCTGACAATCTGACAGCGTTAAGTTGGCAGCCAGGCAGCGTGAAGATGGAAGCCTGACAGCCAAGTAGCTTGAAGATAGTCTGACAATCTGGCAGCGTTAAGATGGCAGACTGGCAGCCAGGCAGCGTGAAAATTGCAGTCAGGCAGCTTGAAACAACAGGTAGTTAAAATAAAGGTCAGTGGAAAATATAATATTATTCTATCTAGCGATATAGGTGGCACTATAATCCTTCTGTATAAGTGCGACGATTCATTCGCCGATTATCTTAGAAACCAAAGGTGTTCAGTGAAGTGCGATAGTACAAATATAAAACTCGGCAAACGCATTAGGTGAACAGAGCGCCGGTACATAACTGAAATATTGTTCATATATTGATGTAAATCACCATTACTCTATACTCCATGAGATGCGGCTATTATACCATGGGCGACCAGTGTAGATCCAGTTCAACTGGCACAATAATGCCTTCTACTCAAGATTCAGTATATTGCCAGCTTTTAGGATATACTTGATCGAGAAGCGAACAGTGTAGATATTGAGCTTTCGGCAAGAATGATCCGGCTGATCTAAATCTACGCAAGACGCCCAATATAATAGGCATGTGAAAAAGACGTACCCATGGAGCACAAGGACAAACCACCACCAACAAATCAACATTATACTCAAGGGAAGTGTTGAATAAAGCCATCAAGAAAAGTTAATGCATGAAGTTTGTAAACTCTCAATATGAACATTTGAATCTAAGTACTATTGAATACGAACAGAACGTTACTCTTGGTACGAATATTTCATTATGCCAGAAAAGCGAACGTTTTTAAATTAACACCCAAACCTTCCAACATCCCAGAAAAAAGGGGCAATCCCCAATTGAAACAAACACAACAGCTTATAAGATCATAAACAAGGGAGAGAAAAGATTCATGCAGAAATGTGTACATATACTTTTCGCACATGTCTCTATTTCCCTTTAAGCACAGTCTTAAGTTGTATGAAACGTTTACATTGTATCAGCGATAATACTTGGTAGAGGGTTCTTATTTGCAAATGTTATTCCTTAGGCTATAATTTAGGGGGAAAGAAGACTTTGAAGACATTATTAGGCGCATATTGCTGCAAATTAAATTTTATTTTAAATAACTCAACGGCTGTGTTCAACAAATTTTGCTATACAAACAGCTAGTCGGCTCTTTAACCTATAAGCCAGTCTTCATTTTTTGGTTTCTAAAGAGAGAACATAACCAAAACTATATCATGTCAATCAAGAGTTATATATCTACCCTTTTAAATGAAATTTAGTGAAGCCAGTGAATAATCTGCCTTTGTTGCAAACAAACTGATAAGCTATCTGCTTTACTATAATTGAAGGGTCTTTCAAACAAATGAAATATTTAACCCAAAATGTGATATAATGCAGCAAAATTAAAACATTAAAGAAAATGAGTTCGTTTGGTATTTGGTATCCTTTTGTTTGAGAAAAGACTTTATTGCATCATTATTTTATTAATAGTGATTTTTGGGCCGGCCATTAGGCCGATCCAGTTTAGCCAGTTTTCGACAATCGTTTTTCCTTACTACCAACCTAACAAAATAGTTCTTAGTTTCAAAAAGTAAGTCAATGCTACAGATCAGTCAATTTTGTAATGATGTGCAAAATGATTAAATTAATATTTGAAAAAAAAATGGAAATCAATCAATATTTGAAGAAATTTAACTCGACTTTGAGTCATGAACGCGCATGAATACCGGATGGCGGATCGCCATATTGGATTCGACAACGTTCGGTGAAAGAAAAAATCCATCGTAATCAACTGAACAGTGAGTATTTATCGAGTTATTTTCGTGATGCAATGTTTTATGACACCCAGGTTACATTTAAATGTGTATTGAAAATAGCATTTCTCTTTGTAATTAGAATTTTTCATATGGAAAATGGAGGTGAATTTTGTGGTTTACGAATGGTACGTTACAAACTCATTATAAAACTTGAAGTTTTAGATTCGTAAGACTATACCGGAGTAAACATGATTTTGGCTCTTTGGGTTTTATTGAACGTTACGTCATTTAATTAATGCACTCTCCAAAATGAAAGTAGGAGGCTCGATGAGTAGGACTATGCAAAACTTTCTAAAATTATTTAGGGCCCTAATCGTTGTTGCTATTTATTGTGGCACCTTTTAGAGATGTAAGTAATCACATCATTTTAATGTATTGCATTGAAAGAAGTCGAGTTTTGTACGATCGACGAATTACTTGGTTAAATATCTTGTAAAAATTTTATTCCCATTTGAATGCTTTAAAATATAAAGCATCTGATTCACAAAGATTTATTTGAGCACATTTAGATCTATTGAAAATTGTGTTTAAAGTAAGTTAAAAATCATACATGAATTGATTTAACAGATATATTAATGAATGCATTTGATCACCAGAAGCTGAATTTCCATCAGTAAATATCCAGATCTGAAATGAATGACATTTTCCCAGATCATTCCCAAATCGTAATTAGAATTTTCCAGCTACAAAGTTGACACGGGGTTTTCTGAAAATAAAATTTCAAAGAAATGAATTTTTATCTAATTATGTTTTCAATGTAGTAGATTTCGTACCAGCGGCCTCGGTAGCTCAATTGGTAGAGTGACTGCACGGTAAGCCGGAGGTCCGAGGTTCGAATCCTGGTCGAGGCTACTCTTTCCAACCCAAATCTGCCGCATTGGCGTCGTGGACAGGGCGGTTACCCTTGAAGCTCTTTCGGGCGAAGCACGTTTGGCTGGGGTATTCGACTCGAACTTGGGCAGAAACGTGGATTCACTAAGTTTATACAGAAACAGGAACTTCACAACATTTATTTAACAGTATCTCTTAAATACATTTCAGGTGAATTTAACATCCTGGAAGAAAGAATGAAGTATTTCTTTGTTTATTTAATTATTCTTAAACAGGTTTAGATGATCTTTGGTTCTGGTCAGACCCGTATCAACCAAGTTTGACATAATATCCCATTTTAAGCGGTATATAACTGTTTGACTTCACGCAATGGAGTGGACTACAAAAGTGAAGGTAGAAAAAAATGTTTGAGTTATATCCAGAATGACTGTTTAGGAGGTGTAATTATTGTAAACAGTATATTTCAGTTTCTTTGTAATGCTTGAGCTGCGATAACGCTGTGTCAACATTGCAACTGGTAAATTCTTGTAACATGTTAGTGGGTGGGGTATGAATCCGTTGCATTGGGAAAATGTAATCTTTTTTCGCATCTGGATATTTTCTGATGGAAATTCAGGTTCCTGTAATTTGATAAATAATCTGTGTTTATTTGTATTGACACGTAGTCAGACTGGTTTAGGTGGGGCAACTACTACCCACAAGGTTCATGCTCTGGGCCCAAAAATACAGTATCAATGGACATTTATAACGTAATTTGATGCTGTTAATTCTGTGTTCTGTTTCAACAGTGCAACAGTAATTACTATGCTTATATGATATTGTAAATGAATCACTTCATAAATTAGAAATTTTCTACCGAACAATTTGAATTATTTCCACAAATGCGTAATGAAAATAATGTAAATTCAGTATTGGACACTTTGATCTAACCGGGCATTAAAAAAAGTTTAAAAATTTCCCCAAATCTGTTATCCGTACTGAATGGGTATGATCGTTACAATATACAAAATATCTTACCGGGATTTCCTCAAAAGAAACATTTACATCACCCATTTCATGTATAACTCAAATTAAGTTTCTTGGTGTTAAATTAAGTCTTACTAGTAATAGTAGAATTGCCTAACAAATTAACAATAAATTATGAAAAACTAAAGATGAAAAACCAATGATATACATTTTGTCCACTACAGACATGTGCCAAATTATAAAAATGAATATATTACCCCCCTTTTGATGTTACACCAGTATTCAGTATTGAAATGAACCTAGGTTTACACGATGTTTCAGTTCAATAATTTAGATGTAACAAGCATTTATAAGCTTTCGTATACAAATTGTTTTAAAGTAAAATCAACCAAAACTACTTCAGACATTAATGTCTATTTAATTCTATGATTTTTACCCAGACTTGATTTCTGATCACCATTGTAAAATAAATTACCGGTAGATATTTGGAAAGGAACCCCTTTGTGAATTTTTAGGGACAACCCAATTCGACCAGTTTAAAAGTGCAGTCAACACATTTTTGGCTTTTTGCAGTCTGATTCTTTCTGGTTAAAGTGACATGCTGGATCCGTATTTTTTTTTTAATTTAAGAAAGTAATACTATTTAATACAAAATCTCCCAATGATGTGATTTTGTCAAATTTATTGGCATTGACAATATTTTAGAGCAAATAAAAGGTCATAATATTCAGTCTATCACATGATTTTTTTAATGATGGATAGCAAACAAACTGTGCATGTAAGGAAACACATAATAACTTATCTGCAGTGATTCAACATCATGGATACTTAATCCAGTTAATCAATATAATTTTATGAAATATTCTTGAATGAGTGTTGGAACAGGCATATTAACCACAAACAAATGACAGCACTCCTTTTCACAGCAACTAGCAAGTTAAACGTCGAGCATGCTTGTTTATGTCACAAGGAAAAACATTTTGCACAGTCCAAAAGATTGTGCATGACTTTTTATAGACACATCTCAGACTGAATGAATTCCAATGCAGAATAGTATCAATACTATTAGAAACAATCTGGAGAAAGACCATTATACAAAGTACAAAATAAGAGTTAATTAATGTTGTTATGATCACTGACTTAAAAAATAAAGTCAGATATTATAAAGAATATTTGTAATTTGAGCAAAGATCAAAATAATAGTTATAATTTTGTGTTTGTATGTATTTCAGTTATATAATGATTTATCAAATGAAAGAAATGTGACATCTCTGGCTCAAAAAGCATGAAATTGGAAGAGGAGAGGAAGAAGGCTAATGGTATATTATATTTATTAATTGACTATTAACAGGGCTCTAATCAGACTTGCAAATCAGGGAGAAGTTTTGTCATAATTTACTGAATTATGGAGAATTTTGCAGTCAACAGCTTTCTTTCTCTATATAGTATGTATACAATGACTTCTCCCATAGCTCAATGAAGAGAGAAGTCTGGTCACTTTTGATGAGACTTCTTCCTTCAAGTCTCTCTCCAGTGAGAGCCCTGTATTAATATACAGTACAGGCATTGCATACTTTGCCCTTTTTTACATGACTGCAGTAAAAATCACCAAACCTGAACATGCCATATTCCTGGCAGACACTACATTAATACTTAACTATCTTATAATGGCCCAGCAATTCTCATATTGGCCCAGAACACTTGTATTAGCCCAGTTTATTCTTCATATGAATTTGATGTTTTTATTCTGTTAATTAATAAAATTATCAGTCAAGTGTATTCACATTGAACATGTTATTGGGCCTCGGGCTGTCATATTTACCCTCGGCCTTCTGCCTCAGGCATATATGACTACCCTTGGCCCAATAACAAGGCCAGCAGGAATTCACTTGATTAATAACATTATAATATTCATCTGTAAGCCACCTTGCACAAACACAATGGGTTCTTGTGGTTGCTTATTCCTTTATTAAGTAGGGTAATCTCATTTGAATGTGTCTCAAAAATCCAATGCTGTTTCCGTTTTCACGGTTAATAACTTAACCCTTTCCTCCATGGACACGCCATTTTACCACATGGGCAACCAGTGTAAATCCAGATCAGATAGCATAGATGTAGCTCCAGATCAGCTTGCACATCAGACATGTTTGTGGTCTGGTCTGTATAATTATACACTGTTCATTAGATACACTTAAAGCTCTTAAAGCTCTTTTAAACTGGAAGCAGGTGTGCCAGCACCTAGATCTACAATGGTTGCTCATCTTCAAAGGTGTACCCTTTGAGTAAAATGAAGTATCAAAATGCAGGTGTGTTATTGATATTATTAACCCTTTACTACATGTATACACATTATCATGCCTGTGCAACCAGTGTAGAGATCCAGATCTGATGGCAGATCTCATCTGGATCTGCACTGGTCACAGTGTGGTCAGAAATAACCTATTGAATAAAAAAGCTGTTTGTCAGTCCGTCACGAAAACTTAATCTTGGTTATAACTGCCATTTCTTAATATTTCTTTATCAAACTTTCAAATTGTATTGCTTATGACAACCGGGTCATGGTGATGCCAAATTCTGTAGTTCAAGGTCCAGTTGAAGGAGTTGTGCCTTTTTTTGTCCTTGGAGTTTGAAACGAAAACTTAATGTTGACCATAACCTTGCCTTTTCTTAATATTTTTTTACCAAACTTTTAAATTATATTTATATACATATTTATGAAAACACGGTCATGATGATGCCAAATACTTTAGGTCAAGGACAGATTTGATGGAGTTATGCCCTTTCTTGTACTTTGATTTTGACACGAGAAATTGACGTTAGCGGTAACTTTGCTATTTCTTAATATTTCTTCATGAAATTTTCAAATTGTATTGTTTTTGACAACATGCTTGAGCTGATGTAAATTTTCAGGTCAAGGTCACATTTGATGGAGTTAATCCCTTTTTGTATCTGTATTTTAACAGAAAAACTTAATGTTGACTATAACTTTGCCTTTTCTTAATATTTCTGCATCAAACTTTCAAATTATATTGCTCATTACAACACACTCATCATGTCTCCCAAGTTCTTAATGTCAAGATACTGCCCTTCTTGTTCTTGCTCTTTTAACCTGACATAGCTCCCAGGGCGCCACAAGTGAACATCCATCTAGTGTAACTTTTTGGTGGATTCTGGCAATTAATAACCAAAATTACCCTTAATAAAGGAAAACAAAGACACTTCAGCTAAAATCATTGGGGTCAGAATGAGGTTTTTTAATTTTTTTATTTTTCAAAAGTCAAAAGGTCATTTCCTGGGTCAAATGGAACCCCTGGTTGTCCATGTGATGAAAGGCATCTCCAATGAGTGAAGGTTCATCATAAGAAATGAGAAAAATATTTTTCTATTAGAAAAAAAGCGAAATATGCTTATCGGGAATTGCAACATTCAGAAGACACAGACTCCCCACACATTCAAGAAGAAGAGAAAGAGAGAGCATGGTTAATAAAATGGTGAGTTTCAAAACAGACACCTTAATGAACGAAAACAAGAACCCTAGGGTTACCGTGCCAAGAGTCGGGATAAATGTAGTATTACCAGGGCAAGAAAAGCAATATTTTTGGACAAAACTATTTTATCCGTTTTCAGTTACTACAAATAAATTCAAAAAAGCATAGACCATAAATTATGCTTGAACTTCAATATAAATAGGTTATTTGTTGAAATTTATATTTCAGGATAACAGCTTCACATGGAATGCTGTGAGGAGACCTGTTTGACAATTCTGTCTATGACTGTCTGAGGGAGCATACAGCCTATATATTATTGCCACTCGTTCCTGCAATGGAGCATGCTTCTTTTGTAATGGACAAGAATAAAAAAAACCACAAATGTCACTATAATTAAATATAGCGGGTGCGAAATTGAGACAATTTATATAAAATATAACAAAAACTTTAATGTGCACCTCATTGAAAAAAAAACATCAATTGACAAAAAAGCATCAGTTTAATTGTGTGAACCATTGAAAAAAACATAATGTCACTTGTAGTATTATTTTAAATGATGTGACCCAATTCTGTTTGTTTATTTCAAGTTTGAATATTCAAAGATTTTGACAAGCTTAGCTACTTTTTCTGTCATTGATGTCACCCTATCTCAACTCAGAATTTTAGGTGGTCCAATGATACTGTGCTTGCAAACAACTGCTCACAGGATTCTTCCAAACTTCGATTGGATTCTAAACTTCAATTTTATTGGTTCACTTGTTACCCTTTAAAGGGAAATTCTAAACAAATTTGTTATTGCTTGTGTCTTTTTCGACGAATAAAAAACCCACCCGCCCAAAACCCTCGTTATATATATTGTTGTTAATGTCTTTTACTTTTGATTGGTACTGTTTAATTTTGTTTTTGTGTAGTTTGTGATGTTGATTAATTTATCAAATGGACTTTGTTGATATAATGTATGTGAATTTCTCGTAGATTTATGTATTCGTAAAGTTATATACATGATATGAATTGAAATGTATTGATTGATAATTTGAGGGGCGATTTTGTGTTTGTAAATCTGTTAATAAACAGAATTGATGTGTTTCAAACGACAACTAACTTAGCTTAATTAGTGTTTATATAATTATAACGACACGAGTTAGATCAAATAAATGAAAACGAGTTGAAAAAGTGTTGTTATTGAATTTTAAAAGGGTGAAATATGCATATCAGGAATCGCCACATTCAGAAAAAACAGCCTCCCCACAGTCAAGAAGAAGAGAGGGGGAGAGAGCATGGTTAATAAAATGATTAGTTTCAAAAAAGACACCACTAACAATAAACACAAATGAAAAGGTTTTAATTGATAAAATGAAAAATTAAAAAGTCTGTCTAAATGCAAAATGCAAGGACGAAAGGAGTGATACTTTTAAATAAATTGTAGTGTCTGAGAACTGTGACCAGATTTGTTTCTCTGTTGACCATATGACCTATGAAGTATGATATCCTTCACTTAATTTTGATTGGTCAATTCCGAGAGAGACAGTGCCTTATTTCATATTATCGTATTCAAGTCCAATCATATTCTAAATATGTCTTTAGACATATTGTCCTATCACCAGATTCGCTTTCCATGTCACCGCGTCTGCAAACTTGATAACAGTATTTGTCTTGACTTGTTAGTTGGACCTTAATTGTTCTGGGGTCGAAGACCTGTGTCTCAGAGGACATAAAGTAAATTGGTACCTGTTCTTGAGACAACAGTTTGTTTCTGGTCCAACTATATCAAACCCAAACTCTTTGTCAAAACTCCATCGCTTTTCAATTGTGTTTTGATGGCCGACCCATCAGGACCTTCAATTCTTTTGATTTTAATAGGAAATTCAGGTTTTCAAAGCTGCACCACTTCAAGATGTATTGGATAGCTCGAATGGTACAGTTTGAAAGTTATGCCATTTCGATTCCCGAATGTCGCTTCGTCCAGCCTAGGAAGTCACATGCCGTTCACCTGAGATTAAACTTAGAAGTCACATGCCGTTCACTTGACAACAAACCTATGAAAAACCAGCCGAGAAAGTCATATGCCGTTCACCTGAAACCAAACCTATAAACAACCAGCCGAAGAAATCACATGCCGTTCACCTGATACCAAACCTTTGAGCAACAAGCCGATGAAGTCTCATGCCGTTCACCTGATAGCAAACCTATGAACAACAAGCTGATGAAGTCACATGCCGTTCATCTGATACCAAACCTATGAACAACAAGCCAAGGACGTCACATGCCGCACACCTGATACCAAACCTATGAACAACATGCCGATGAAGTCACATGCCGTTCATCTGACACCAAACCTATAAACAACAAACCGATGAAGTCACATGCCGTTCACCTGATACCAAAGCTATGGACAACAAGCCGAGGAAGTCACTTGCCGTTCACCTGATACCAAACATATGATCAATCAGCTGAGAAAGTCACATGCCGATACCAAACTTTTGAACAACCAGCCGATGATGTCACATGCCGTTCACCTGATAGCAAACCTATGAACAACAAGCTGATGAAGTCACATGCCGTTCATCTGATACCAAACCTATGAACAACAAGCCAAGGACGTCACATGCCGCACACCTGATACCAAACCTATGAACAACATGCCGATGAAGTCACATGCCGTTCATCTGACACCAAACCTATAAACAACAAACCGATGAAGTCACATGCCGTTCACCTGATACCAAAGCTATGGACAACAAGCCGAGGAAGTCACTTGCCGTTCACCTGATACCAAACATATGATCAATCAGCTGAGAAAGTCACATGCCGATACCAAACTTTTGAACAACCAGCCGATGATGTCACATGCCGTTCACCTGATAGCAAACCTATGAACAATCAGCCGAGAAAGTCACATGCCGTTTACATGATAGCAAACCTATGAACAACCAGCCGAGGAAGTCACTTTTTAACTTTAAACTGTCATTTTGTTTTTTAATTGCTTGGATGTGACCGGACATTCCCAATTTTTATACGATTTTTGCAAATGATTTACAATATCGATAACGATTTTACACCAATTAATAATTACAACTAAACTAGTTGCACAACCGAGTTAAAAGTGAAATATGCATATCAGGAATGGTCACATCCAGCAGACAATGCCTCTTTACACAAAAAGTAGAGAGGAGAAGAGAGCATGGTTATAAAATAACCAGTTACAAAACAGACGCCGCAAACAATTAACGAAAGTGACAACCCGAGGGTAAGACATTGGCTGAAATGTTTCGTCTTTGTAGTTTATATGGATATATCAGTTAAGCCAATACAAAGTGAAACACTTAAACAAACAACCGTCGTTGATATGTTCTGATCTAATATATGATTTCTTTGTTTTATTAACTACATCGTATAGTATCGAATACCAGTGATTTCTTTAATGGATAAATACAGATTTAACTTTCACACAATCTCCTTGCAGAGAAACCCTGTTAGAGACATCTTTTCTGCATCCGTCCATTAGTTAGAAATTTATAATTCAAGCATCAAAAAATTAGTGGAGTTTTTTTTATATCAGACCTTACGTGTAACCTTTTTTAAATGTGGCAGCCTAGCAGCGTGAAGCTGGCAGACTAGCGCGAACTTCACTCAGCCATGCTTTCATTCCAGGCTGCCAACTTTACAAACATTCAAACGTGTTCTCAGGTTATTAGTGTGGTTTAGTCAGTAAAGGTATCAGTTTACATTGTACACATTAATGTCTTTGTACAATTCTGCATATTTCACCTTTTTTAAGAGACATATTACTTATTTAGAGTTGAATAATTATGTTTTACTTCAAATCTTGAGTAAGGAACCTTCTTTGAACTAAAGACCTTGAATTAACTTGTCAGGATTTCAACTAGACAAGACAAGTCAGTAAAGTCTGGGTTCCTAAACTTAATGGATTCTTTTGTTTATAATGCTGAGTTGTTGGTAGTTGCTGTATCATTGTTTATAATGCTGAGTTGTCGGTAGTTGCTGTATCATTGTTTATAATGCTGAGTTGTTAGTAGTTGCTGTACATGTATCATTGTTTATAATGCTGAGTTGTTGGTAGTTGCTGTATCATTGTTTATAATGCTGAGTTGTTGGCAGTTGCTTTATAATTGTTTATAATGCTGAGTTGTTGGTAGTTGCTGTGTCACATATGGATTCTTTTGTTTATAATGCTGAGTTGTTGGTAGTTGCTGTATCACAGATGGATTCTTTTGTTTATAATGCTGAGTTCTCGGTAGTTGCTGTATCATTGTTTATAATGCTGAGTTGTTAGTTATTGCTGAATCATTGTTTATAATGCTGAGTTGTTGGTAGTTGCTGTATCATTGTTTATAATGCTGAGTTGTTGAAAGTTGCTGTATCATTGTTTATAATGCTGAGTTGTTGGTAGTTGCTGTATCATTGTTTATAATGCTGAGTTGTTGGTAGTTGCTGTATCACAAATGATAATAAGATGATATCTAAAATTTGAATGAGGTTGATGAAGATGACGATGATGATAATTATGATGATGATGATTACTACGACGATGAGAGAATCAGTACTCAAATTAAGAGGATAATGTATATATATAATGATGGTTATGGTCAGTGTTTGGCAAATATATTGCTTGTTTTAGATAAACGTGAATCATAATCTCTGGTATCTGTGCGCCCAGTCATTATCTGATCAGCTGAAAATCCAGAGTTGTTCAGTGCAGTGGGATAGTACTGATATCTATCTCAGGAAACAAAATAGGTAAACTGGTCGGCACAGTTCAGGAAACCCGAGTTGTTCAGTCCTGTGTGCACGTACTGGTATCAAGCCCGGGTAACACGATAGGTAAACTGGTCGGCATTGTTCATGAAACCGGAGTTGTTCAGTCCTGTGTTCTAGAACTGATGTCAGGGCCGGGAAACACAATAGGTTAACTGGTCGGCATTGTTAATGAAACCATAGTTGTTCAGTCGTATGTGTTTATATTGATATCAGGTCCGGGAAACACAAACTGGTCGTCATTGCTCCTGTTAGATGAGTTATTCAGTCCTATGTGCTCGTACTGATAACAAGCCCGGAAAACACACTGGGTAAACTGGTCGCTATTGTTCATGAAACCAGAGTTGTTCAGTCCTCTGTGCTAAAACTGATATAAGGCGCGGAATACACAAAAGGTAAACTGGTCGGCATTGTTCAGGAAACCAGAGTTGTTCAGTCGTAAACTGGTCGGCATTGTTTATGAAACCAGGACTGTTCAGTCCTTTGTTAAAGAACTGATATCAGGCCCGGGTAACACAATGTGTAAACTGGTTGGCATTGTTTATGAAACTAGTGTTCAGTCCTGTGTGCTAGTACTGATATCAAGTCCAGGCAACACCATCGGTAAACTGGTCGGCATTGTTCATGAAACCAGAGTTGTTCAGTCCTGTGTGCTAGTACTGATATCAGACTAGTAACCACAATAGGTTAACTGGTCGTCAATGTTCATGAAACTAGAGTTGTTCAGTCTTGTGTGCAAGTACTAATATCAAGCCCAGAAAACACAATTGGTAAACTGGTCGGCATTGTTCATGAAACCAAAGTTGTTCAGTCCTGTGTGCTAGTAGTGATATCAAGCCCAGAAAACACAATAGGTAAACTGGTCGGCATTGTTCATGAAACCAGAGTTGTTCAGTCTTGTGTGCAAGCACTGATATCAAGCCCAGAAAACACAATAGGTAAACTAGTCGGCATTGTGCATGAAACCAGAGTTGTTCAGTATTGTGTGTAAGCACTGATATCAATCCCAGAAAACATAGTAGGTAAACTGGTCGGCATTGTTCATGAAACCAGAGTTGTTTAGTCTTCTGTGTGCTAGTACTGATATCAAGCCCGGGGAACACAATAGGTAAAATGATTGTCGGAAGAAGATACCTTACGTTGAGATGTAAAAGGCCTCTCTCCCACACCAAACACCCTCTCTCCTCATCTTTCTATTCCGTGTTTTGGCGTTTTATTGTTTGTCACTTGTGCGCACAAGGTGAAGGCAAAAAGCTAAGAAAATGATTATTACTAATGAACAAGTCAAACCAAAAAGTCAACACACTTCTTGCTAGCGAATGATTTTCCTACAAGCCAACTGATAGTAATTTCGTAACATACAGTCGAGGACACGTGCTTTGAGTGGTAAGATTTATATTTATATATCCTTTCCACGACCATAACGTATTTAAACGTGACAAAATTTTGACTTCCCAAAACCCGACCCTGTTTTACGGGAAGACGCCCGAAACGTATTTAAACGTATAAAAAATCGCTTTTCAAAACCCGACCCTGTTTTTTTGTCGGAAACCCTTCAATTTATTTTTCATTTTTATAAAAGTCATTACTTTGGTGGCTATTTCAAAGAACACGGAATCATCGATCAGTATTTTAAAATTATTAGTCCTTTGAACGCATCGCTTATTTTCTCTCTAATATAATTTAGTAAGAAATTGAATACATTTGACTTAGATAATCTGATAAGAAAATTAGTAATTTTAAAAAGTTCAATTTTAAGAAAAAAAATCTAATTACATGTGTTGCTGTTTCTTCGTCTTTCATTGTCAAAATAAAAAAAGTGGCTCCAAAACAGTTATTCATTATTTAAAAAAAATCCTATATCTACCTAGTAACAACTTAAAAATGACAGTTTTTGCAATGGCATAAAAATTAATAACTGTTAATTAGATTAATTAATTTACGGAATTTTACGTTACAGTCTTCTTGCGATAAACCGAATTTTTCACCCATTGCGTAAAAGAGCGTTGAAATTTGGGATTTTAACGCACTTTTCTTGATATGCATTTTCCACCTTTTTTACAGAAGAAAGACGTGTTTTACAGTTATTTATCGGGTTTCTTACCATGTTGAAAATTCCGAATTTCATTAAAAGGTAGAATACCGGTAACGGACAAAAGCGTATATGCTTTATTCAAACATACATTTATCAACGGGCATTAAAAAAAAATTACGCAGATTTCCGTTATGGGTTTAAAAATCGTGAAAAAAGCACAAGTTTAAATACGTTTCGGGCGTCCTCCAGTAAAAAAGGGTCGGGTTTTGGGAAGTCAAAATTTTGTCACGTTTAAATACGATACGGACGTCCATCCGGAAAACAGGGTCGGGCGCGGAAAGGATATAAGTTTATCCGGGTTCGCCACCTAGTGAAGCAGTTTCGGAAATGTGTATATATCTATTTTATTTGATAAGCTTTATCTCTTTGCATCAATGGTGTTTCATTAAAGAGTGAAGTGCTTTTTAATGTTATCATTATAGAGAAATTGCTTCGTTTACATTTTGGGAAAGTGTTGTGGTGATTTTGATCAGAGCTGACAACATTAACTAAAGTAGTCCAGCAATCTGCAAATTACAGTCACAGTTTATCTTTTTAAACATTCTTAACAAGGACGTTTGTCAAGAGCATTATCATTCATTCAAGAAAAGTATCTTATTGTGACTTAAAAGTGGAGAGTCAGAATTCAGTGGTCATCTAAAATACTGTAAACCTTGAAAAACTATCTAGTTCGGTGTAAACATTTTAATTTTTTATTTTATACCATATTCCATTATAAAGCGTTTCGTTTTGTCCGCCAACATGTATGTGTTATTTACGTCATCTATTGGTACAGATTATTTTAAACTAATGCCCTTCTGAGCTTGCATGTATAATGCGAAATGGAGAAAAAAGACACTCGACATGTAGTTTTCTTCCAAAGATGTTATATCATTTATTGTCGCTACTTATGTATTAAAAAGGGTTCTAGAGGTTAGTATAGGATAAAGATAACTCCCCAAATCCCGAGTCTGGCTCTGTTACAAAATGTAAGCATCGCTAAATGGACATCGGTTTAAAGTCTCTTACTTCTTAAATGACTGTTGATAATTGTAGCAGGTTAAGCGGGGAATAGAACTCTCAACCTTTTACATTTGTAAACATGTTATCTACTGAGCCATTAATCACTTTAAATGTAAGACTATTTACATCTCCTGTAATGTAAACCCAACTTTAGCACAGGTGGAGTTTAGATCCCGAGCAATCATTTAAGCTAGCTACCATCGCGTTTTTTTCTAATATCCAACCATTCCTAGATTTTATATAAGAATAATACATAATTTGGTTTCAGATTTGGTCAGCGGAGCTGAAATGAACGGAATACATGATGATGATGATGATGATGATGATGATGATGATGATGATGATTATGGCTAGAAATGTGTGGCCGGATGACATCAGTCAATGCATTTACATTTCTGGCGGGCATGAATTGTATACTAACAACAATCAGTATAAGTATGCATCCTTAACCCTGTATTCTATATCCTGCGTGAAAATTTGGCGTCTAAAGATTATAACGTTTATAACGCGATGACTTCTTGCGTCAATGTTGTAACACTAAGCGTCAATAACGACATTTCATGTAACTTTTTGTGCTATTTTAATATATTTCATGCCGACGAAATTTTAGGGTGCCGTATGCTTTTATTAAATAGTTATAATATGTTTGTAAAATTGTTGTGGGGTCATCTGTATTAAATGATAATATTCATTTCGTATTTGCGTACTGCAGAAGATGTCGCTTACTGCAACACGCGTTGCTTACTGCAGAAGGTGTCGTTTACTGCATCAAACGTTGCTTACTGCAGTTGATGTAGATAACTGCAGCAGAGTAGCTTACTGTCGCAGATTTATCTCACTACAGCAGATGTAGCAAACTGGATCAGATGTAGCTTACTGACGCAGATGTAGCTTACCGACGAAGATGTAGCTCATTGCAGCAGATGTAGCAAACTGACGCAGATGTATCTTACTGTAACAGATGTAGCTTACTGCAGCAGATATAGCTTATTGCAGCAGATAAAGCTTACTGACGCAGATATAGCTTTTTGCAGCAGATGCAGCTTACTGACGCAGATGTAGCTTACTGCAGCAGATGTGACTTACTGCAGCTGATGTAGCACGCATCAGCAGATGTATCATAGTGAAGCAGATGTAGCACAATGCAGCAGATATAGCTTAGTGAAGAAGATGTAGCTTATTTACGAAGATATAGCACACTGCAGCAGATGTAGATTATTGGCGCAGATGTAGCTTACTGAAGCAGATGTAGCTTACTGACGCAGATATAGCTTACTGCAGCAATTGCAGCTTACTGACGCATATGTATCTTACTGTAGCAGATATAGCTTACTGCAGCAGATATAGCTTACTGCAGCAGATGTAGCTTACTGATGCAGATATAGCACACGGCAGCAAATGTAGCTTATTGACGCAGATGTAGCTTACTGCAGCAGATGTAGCTAACCGACGCAGATATAGCTTACTGCAGCAGTTGGAAGCTTACTGACGCAGATGTAGCCTACCGCAGCAGATGTACCCTACTGATGCCGATGTAGCACACTGCAGCAGATAAAGCTTACTGACGCAGATATAGCTTATTCAGCAGATGCAGCTTACTAACGCAGATGTAGCTTACAGCAGCACTTGTAGCTTACTGCGCAGATATAGCACACTGCAGCAGATGTAGCTTAATGCAGCAGATGAAGCTTACTGCAAAAGATGTCGCTTAAAGCAGCAAACGTTGCTTATTGCGGAAGATGTCGCTTACTGCAGCCAATGTTGCTCAATGAAGAAGATCTCGCTTACTGCGGTACACGTTGCGTACTGCAGAAAAGGTCACTTACTGCGGCAAACGTTGCTTACTGCAGAAGATGTCGCTTACTGCGGTACACGTTGCGTACTGCAGAAGATGTCGCTTACTACAGCACACGTTGCTTAATGCAGAATGTGTCAATTACTGCATCACATGTTGCGTACTTCAGAATATGTCGCTTACTGTAGCAAACATTTCTTACCGCAGTTGATGTCGCTTACTTTAAGTCCCAAAAATTGTAGGAGCACGGTCTAACGCCGATCCTGCTCTATTTTGGCGCTTAAATGTAACCAGGAGTGTCGGTCATATTCAGTAGCTATCCTTGGAGAAACCCCACTACCAGCATGACCAGTAGCCGAAAACAAATGGTCTAAGCAAATCCGAGCACCGATATTGCTTATTCAAAAATCTGGGAGCTAACGGTCAACCGGGTTAGAGTCCATTTTGATTGTCGATAGGGATATACAAGTGAGTGTTAGTTGTGCCTAGTCGGGGCACAGGAGTCGAGTCGACTTCGTGACCATTTTAAATGCCCATAAACCTCATTGCTGAAAGTTGATCTAGTATTGGATTATCAGGGGCGGATCACGGAATTCACTTTAGTAGAACGGAAGCAGTGATGTACTGGACGTGTTCTTCTCATACACACTTTTTAAGGATGGAAGCATGTTGGCAAAATCCACGATCTCGGAAGTCAACACACTGGCAGATAGTTTGCGAGGCACGGGCAACCCAAGCGCTTGACGAATCTCAACGTTAGAACGCATAAAGAACGCTCCTTTTACCGAGATTCTAAAACCAGATTGTTGTTCTAAATCCCCGCATCGGAAAAGATTCCGCCTGTTTCGGAGCTCGGTGAAATCAACAGGTCAAGCCAGCTCCACAGCTTGAACCCATTTTGAGCGAAAATATGGAATTTCTATTGTTTTTGCTGTGACCTGAGCCAATTCGACAGACAAAATGGATTAACAATAGTTTTTGAGATGGCTTAAGTCAATTTCGAGCGATAATATGAATTTACTAAAATTACAGTTGTGGTTACTGGCGACATTATGGGTTTAAAATGGCGGTAGCTTGAGCCAATTTCGAGAGACAATAACGTTTAACAAAAGTTATGGCTGTGTCTTGAGCCGATTTCGAACGACAATTTGAGTTAACAATAGTTATGACGGCGGATAACAAGTTAAAATGTAGACTTTCAAAAGTTGTGTCGACGGCTTGAACCAATTCCATGAAACAAATATCAATTAACAATAATTATGGCGGTTGCATGAGCCTTTCTTGAGCGACAATATTGATAAACAATAGTTATTATGGTTATGGCGGTGGCTTGAACCCATTACATGCGATAGTATGGATTAACAATAGTTATTGCGGTTACTTGAACCCATTACATGCGACAATAAGAATAAACAATAGTTATGGTGGTGGCTTGAACCTTTCTCGAGAAACACTATCGATTAACAATAGCTATGACGGTTTGAGCCTTTCTTGAGCGACAATATAGATTAGCAATAGTTATGGCGGTTGTTTAAACCCATTTGAAAGACGATAGTTATGCCGGTGGCTTGAGTCTTTCTCGAGCGAAAATTTGGATTAACATTAGCTATAGCGGTGGCTTGAGCCTTTCTCGATCGAAAGTATGGATTAACAATAGTTATGGCGGTGGGTTGAGCCTATTTCGAGCGGCAATATGGATTAACAAAAGTTATGGCGGTGGGTTGAGCCTATTTCGAGCGGCAATATGGGTTAACAATAGTTATGGCAGTGGCTTGCGACATTCTTTAGCAAAAATATGTATTAACAATAATTATGGCGGTGACTTGAGTCTATTTCGAGCGACAATGTGGATTAACAATAGTTATACCGGCTTGGGCTGATTAAAATCTACAATATTTATGTATAGACTATTCTATATTTTAGTACAGTCCGAATAATCTCCCCTGACAAATACTCTTCAATCACCCCGTCCGCCATTACGGAAATGAAAACAAATAACGTAGCCTATGTAATACTGATCCCTTAGGAGATGAATTTCACTATTTGTTTTTGATTAAAAAAACAGAAACAGAAAATATATGCCAGTCGAGTACACTAGACACCCTAAAACATTAAAATTAATTATGAATAGCAAGGCTAGAATTTATTTTCTTTACTCTTATCCAATAACCTGTTTTTGCAAGAAGGTAATACTCACTTTCAGATCAACGATCACAATTTGGATGTGATTAAGTGCTTATCCTATTTATACTCATTTTTTTCTATTATGCTTATGTACAATTGTGTACATATATTTCACTTGTTTGTTTGTTTGTTTACATGTTGTTACTATGTGTTTGTAATCAACTGTTGCCTCTCTTAGGCCCCGACACGTGTGATGTGAAATAAAAAGTTGAAATTTGACTAAATATAGATACATTGGTCAAAAGCGATATAATTTAGCGAGACCAGTTTGTGAGACAGTAACTTTGAAACATGTGTTATTCTGTCTACGTATATAAATGAAAATATGTACCCTCTTAATAATAAAAAACACAACTGTATTAATTAATTTTCTATATTATAAGTTACAACTTCTTGTAAAAAAATTACCTATCTCTACAAATTAAGAATTAAATGGTATTACTGTTAACAAGGTACGGTTATAGTTTCCCTTATTTATCTCATAATGTATTCCCCTTGCTTTAATTGATTGGTACAGCTTTAGCCTTCATATTAAATGGGCAACTAGTGTAAATCCAGACCAGTACCGCACTTAATTTGTATCTACACTGTTAACTTTTTTGAAACCTTATTTTTAAAAAGAACACTGGTACTGGTTGTACATCCTGATCAGAATATATGGATATGCCGGTCGATCTGGATCTGCACATGGGTATACATCGGATGTGCCCGATCTTATATAATGAAACTTGATCTACACTGGCCATCTGTACTGGTTAATTTCAACTTTCATGAAGTTGTCAACAGCATTGGTTTTACCCTTTACTTCACAGTTTCGACTTTTACTGTTCAGATTACATGACAGTTAAATAACTTTCTTTGAAAAGGTTTAAAGCACTGAATCAAAACCAAAGCTGAAATTAATTAAATAAATATTGTATTTTAGTTTACATACTAATTTATCATAAAACATGATCAATAATTCAGCTCATCTGTTTTAAGTTAAACTGAGTTACAGTATTTTTCCCATCTGTGACCAATGTAGACCCTGGTACTAAAGTATAGATCCTGGGTCTACAGTGTTCACTTTTCATTATAACCATCACCAGGAACAATTAATCGAAAACCATGAACATTGAATAAATGAACAATTTCATTGCTTTTCCATAATAAGCTTTGGTGTGGATCAATGGGTCGATTTACAAGTCAGTTCAAAATTTTAACTTCTACCCTCTATTTATAGTTGCATTCAAAAACACAATTATTCCAATAAAATGCTTGATATCTGTCATTGTTTGGCACGAATTTCGAATTTTGATTTAGGATTACTGTATAACGTTGTCAAGGACTTTAAGGAATTTTCACCTCTGTAATGGCGGACAGTCACGTGACATAAAAATGGCGGCGGTCAAATTAATGGTATTAGAATCGTCTATATTTAGACCATTAATGGTGGTGGCTTCACCTGACTGCTGAGAGTCATTCTAATAGGGAATCAGTCTTGTGGCACGACCTGGCACTGAAACCATCCATTTTTGGGACTTAAAGCAACCCAGCGGGTTCCCGGCTCCGAGCTTGTTTCGGTACGTTCACATGCTAGCCATGGCGAAACACAAGAACCGGGACTCAAACAAACACCAGATCATTATTGTAGGCACAATCCGGTTCTAATGCTGTCCGGTTTTAGAGGTCTACGTAACACAGGACTCAAGCGGTACACGGGGTTCGGGACGTTCATTGAAATGATCAAGAACTATCCGTGGCTAATTTCTACGTCCGGCTGGGATTTAAAGTAATAACGGCTTATGGTTATGAGCACACCAGACAACAATGCCGTCGCCGTTTGGCGTTCAGGGACCTCCAGGTTTGGGCCCATCATAAATGCTAAGCCAATTAGGTTGTGTATTGTCAGACGAACACCTTGGATAAACAGAGGCAAGCAATCACTAAACCATATTATTTTTCATCAAATGTATACATGTCTATACAGATCAGTAGGATCAGAGTGAGGACAGATTGCAACAAAACAGCTTATTCTGTCGCCATCTTGAGTACTGCAGGGCACACACAATTCGGTACAGGATAACCCTTCCGTACAACTGAATAAAATAGGTATACAAATTGTTTAGGTGGATAAGCCGTTATTTTTCTTGTAAAATTAAAAACATTCCGCATTTCACTCTTCACGTATTGACAATCTGATATCTTACCGAGCTTACTCGAAAATATAATTAAAGAATTAGAACAAAAAACGTTATTGGGTCAGACATTTTGAGAGTTGGTCGTTTAAAAGAACAAAGTGCGTGCAAATATTTTTATTTACGTTTTATCAAACTTCCCTGTAGAACGGTCTTAATGAAACACTAATTAAGGAAAATAAGTGTGCTGAGTGGTATTTTCACTAATTCTGTTTGTTTCATCGGAAACACTTTAGTTCGAAATACTTGTATGGTGATAAGTTAAAAGAAAACGGATGTTATAGCTATTTAGATTCAATTTGATACTTTGACAACAATTTTACTCATAACTTGAAAACCCCAATAGGATGAACTGATTTTGCAGAGTAAGCTGCAAAATCAGTCGTGTTTGACTATATCGGAATTTATCACGTACTAAACAGAATAAAAACTACCCCAAAATCTTAACGTGAATAAACATTTCCTGCGTAACAATGTCCGTTTAGCGTTAAAGTGTATTTCTGGACTGTAGAATGTTCAAACGTGCCTAATGCCTAGAGTTTGTGAAATATTGTAGTTCTTGAACGATAAAGGCGTTTCATTAATACGTTCAGTAATATTTTATGTTTGTTTGAAGAAAAGTTTGGGTTATTTCTCTGAGCAATTAAATATTATTTACATTTATTAATTGAGGAATAGAACATATCAACTGTCACTTTTTACTATGGCAGAAATACAGTTTGATCAAAATCATCTCCTGACAAGCGCTACGCTACCAGGATCTAACAACCAGTTATTTACACGTGCTTGAGTGACTAACTTTATTGTTGCCAACAAATTCGCAAAAGTACGTGATGATGCCCGTAATCGGCGAAGCGTTCCGAACTACAATCCAACATTTTTTAGAGTTTTGACACTGCATATGACATTATATTATATTTTACCGAAGTCGTGTTTTATGTAGAATCGCATTCATTTCCGCTGAAATAACGTTTTAAGGTCATCATGCGACCCTGAATGAATGTTTTAAGAATCTTGCTTTGTTATTGGTTGTTTGTTTTGATTATTAGGGATAGCTTATCTTTCCAACCACACCCCACCCCCACCAACCCCCACCCCACCTCCATCGGCTGGTC
The DNA here is from genome assembly GCA_038501625.1 of Corbicula japonica. Lineage (NCBI taxonomy): Eukaryota > Metazoa > Mollusca > Bivalvia > Venerida > Cyrenidae > Corbicula > Corbicula japonica. The sequence continues at coordinate 31,792 of JAZAYU010001162.1, read as the reverse complement.
GGATATACGACAAGAATTTACCATGCAGGTAACAGCAAAACCACGTAAGTCGTGTGAATAGCATTCATGATTCCCGCTTCTTCTATTGATTATTTCATGGAAGAAGGAAATCGGTGTGGAAATTTTCCTCGTTTTAATCCTTCAATTTAATAGGATTATTAAACATCGGCCAATTAATATCGTTGTTTCAAATGCGAGTCGAAGTGTAAGGCCTGTAAATAGACTTCCCTATTCAAACTATAGTAAACATGACATGTTTCAAAAGGCTGGCAATCACAGCTGGTACCATTTGAATAAGGGCTAACTTACATGCTTTTGAAGCTAAGTGTTTCTACTGTCCATTTCCAGCAAGAAAAGTAGCGATCATGTATCAATTAACAGACATTTGACACCTTGAAACCGGTGGTCTGTTTTTTTTACTTCTGTGTGAACTTCAAAACTGTTTTACATATGCCATCCTAAAAGCAGGGCCTTTTTTTCATATACTGCAATTCCAAACATAAATTTGCAGTGTGTCAGTAAAAGCATGCCATTTACTAAACATGTTCCTTTCAAGCCATACTAGCCATTTAATGACCACAAAAGGCAAAATTTGTCACTATTTAGTGTCAGCAATTGTCTGACTAGCCCGAGTAGGAACAACTTCCGGTGGACTATTTACAAGTAATAAGCCTCGGCAAAACCAGTTGTTTACTTGTTTTTATCATATTGACGCCCTGTAACTGATCAGTGTCACAATGTTGCTCAAGAGGCTAGAGGGGGAGGAGGATGGGATGATGTTTACACCCATAACACATTTCAATGGTGTAGGTTGTTTTCGTCAGGGGCGGATCCAGCAAGGGGGGTTCAACTCAGCGAGTCATATTTTTAACAGCGTTAATTTGTAACTGACTAGAATATCAGTCCCTCAGACACTTCCAGGGTTCTCTATATATATTTGTAAGAGGCCCAAATGAATTTGTAAGAGGTCTAACTAAATTAGGGGGTCTGGGCGCTGCTCCACCGGAAAATTTAAAAATAATCTAAATGCCAACTCCTGTACGTATTCTGAGGTATTTTGTGGGGATTTTTATATCAGGTTTTGAACAACTCTTTTTTCTTTTTATGTCAAAAGTTATATACACTTTTGAACGTCAGTTATATCCACTGTTTTTAGATATTCAACATTGATTAACAATTTCCTACTTTGATGTTTTGATTTAAAACAGATTGGCCATATACAGTGGCAAGTCTGTAACTGCGAGAAGTTGTTTATTGGCAATACACAGGCGTATACATATGCGTGAAGTCAAAGTTTTGACATCCACGACCACCAAAGAGGCCGCAATTTTTGTCATCAAATGAAGCATTTTAGCACCAAACTGGTTGTCGATTTCTTTCTGGAAATATTAATTCGTACTTACAAACTTAGAAGTTCAAACCAACTGAGACAAATATATCGGGAAAATTAGGGGGTCTCGTCCGAACCCCCCGAACCCCCCTCCTGGATTTGCCACTGGTTTTCGTGTTTATCAGCATTTCGTTTTTATGTGTACATAACATATTCAATGTTTCTCATTTAAATATTTGATTATGCCACGCTACGTCACTGCCTGATACACAACTCGGGACTGTTAAAGTAAGTGTATTAGTAGGTGAATTTGTCTATAAATGGAAACCTATTAATTCGCAATGCATATATGGTAACTATTTTCGTGATATTATCTCTTCAATCTCAACAAACAATATACCCGTCATCGCTATGATTATTAAATGTTCCTCAGTTTTAAATTTTAATTAATATGTGTAGAGAACATTAATTAAAAACCATCTTATCATGCAATCATGCAACATTAATTAAAAAAAAAACAACAACAAACGTTTAGTTATTTAAAAAAAAAAGAACTCATTGCTGATTAATGATAAACTTTCAAGGAAACGTTAGTGTTGATAGAGGCATGTTATTTGGAGTTTTGGAGACATACACTTAGAGTATGTTATGACAATAAAAAAAGATTTTCTATATAAAAAAATGGACTGCGTTTGTATTAAGAACGCTTGAAGTGGAGAGAGCGGCGATCTTGATGAAAAATTAGTTAAGGAAATTTAAAGTTTAAGTGTGCAATAATCCATGTCCTCAATGCGGTCTTATAAACAAGGAAGAGTTTCGTATGTAACAATAAGTTGTTGAGAAGTAAAACGAGTAGTCACTCGTAAACCGGATGCTAGCTTGTTAACACGCCTTATCCTTATTGTTAAAATATCAAGACATCTGTTTAAACGAAATCAATGCACACTATTATAAAACTGAGATCGGTGACCAGCTTAGTTTTTATTTCAACCTATCATGTGCTTGAGCCCTTCATTCTCAGTTTAAAATTTATGATATTGGGTCAGGAGATTAAACTGATATTTTTTTCAGACGTCTTTTTAAAATTTGTATTCAGTACATCGAAAAAAGACTTGTGTTTAAAAATGATTGTCCATCGCATATTGTCCCGATTTAAGCACGTCTGACGAAATTACATCGAGAGGAAGCGTACTTGTATATCATATGGGGTTTGGGTAGTTGCCTGGAATCCAGCGATAATTGGTTTAAATCCCGCCGGAGTCATATTTTTTTATCTAAGGAATCTTTCCTTTTATCGTTCTGTTATAAAACCCAAGTCATTTTAAGTGAATGCAATTATTTTTGTTGGTTCAAACTTCATGGTTTTTGTGGGCTCAAATTTCGTGGTCTTTGTGGGTTCTAAAATAATATGTGGTTTTTCATTTTTCAAAATATGTTTACATACAAGTTAATGCAATATTTTATTTCGTTGTAGCTTTAAATTCGGAAGTCACGAGTAATTGATGTTTTTAAAGATTTTGACAGCTATTTTCTCATCAATCCCAGTAATTTTGATTCTAAGTTATGCATGAATAGTAATGTTTGGGAATACTAATTCTGACTTTAAAACGTTTTTATCATCATGATGTTAACTTTACAACATGTACCAAATATACCGTAAAGGGCAATTTTTGTGTTAAAGATTAATCCGCCGATCACTTTTGTACATCGTTCACAGGAAATAGCCCCTTGAAACACAAAAGAAACAAAAGTTGAAAGGCTGACCTCCAGTTCACACCACAGATAATGTTTCAACTGGTTTCTCTGTCCTAGCTTTCTTGTTTTGAGAGGCTATTTCCTGTGAACGATGTACAACAGTGCAGAAATAGAATTTCAAATTATTGTTAGTTTTACTTAGTAATACATTTCGTTAACAATACGACAATAATTCGAATTAATCGACAACATTCAAAGTTTATTAACTTCAGTAAATTTGATAGTTTAGGTTGAGGTACTTTTTCCACCACATCACATAGGACGAGAAAGTTGTGCAGCCTAGAAGGGACTAGAACCCATGCCCACACGCTTGCAGTGCGAGTGTTATCTTAGTTCTCCCGACTTACTTCTCCGGGGCGATTACGCACTTTCTCCACATCAGTGATTTGATTCGTACCGCGGCATATTGCCCCTGCAAATTGGAAATTCGTCCCCTAATTCCAGACTTTTCTGTACAATTTGGCCTCTTAGACTAACCATGCAGGATGTCACGGTCCCCACGTGAGTGCTAAATGTCACAGGGTGAGAAAATTGTGCAACCAGACCGGGATTCAAACCTGTGACTCTTCGCGTATCCTGCACGATTTCATACTATCTCCCCGAAAAGTGATCAGATTTGTACCGCGACACATGCATATTTAATTGAATTTTGTGGGATAACAAGTCTCAATAATTGGAGTCTTTATTGCCCAACATGCTTGGAATGAATAATAGACGATGTTTATTCTGGTGCAACGTGCTTTTAACAGGATCGTAAACGTTGTTAACGTTGTTTCTTAAGCAAAGACTTTTCACAAAACGGTCACACGAACAGTTCACGCGTACATAGGTACTTAAGGCGGACATTGTATCCTTAACAACGACGATCAAGCAGATACTAGGACGCTGATGCTGATTTTGTTACAGTAACAATGATATTAACGAGGACATTCTGTCCTAAACAATGACGTTTACGCCTTAGCCCTTACATGTGATAGAAGACTTTAAAGAGTATAGCATTTCACTTTGTACGTTAAGACCAACCTAGAAGTGGCACGTGTGCGGGCCGTTTTGAATTGAGTTTATTTTTTCAATAAGCTCCACAGTTAGTGTCTGTATGTACAAGTACATTACATTTTTGTGTTTGCACATTACCGTCCCTAGCGATCGCACACTTAAGACGGTCCGGCGATTTTTGTTCTTTTAATTATGAGTTTTGTGCTGAACTTTTGTTTTTAATAAATGACGTTTACGCATAGCAGATTTTTTTTTCTTTTAGTATACAGGGACTGTGTACGTGCAAGAACAGCTTACACACGGACACTGTATTTCGTCAAAATAATACAAAATGCAAGATGACGCATAAAAAGTAAACGCTGGCAATACATTTCAAACATGGATGTTACGCAACTGGCTTAAAATCATACAAATATTGTTTAAATAACAACAACATTTAACTGTTAAGGCAGCCGGATAAATCAATCTCAGTGTCGATTTATATCAGAACTATATAGCTACAGAAATATATAGAATAACAGGTTACTGTCTTGCGATATAAGTGTTATCAGGTGAGGCTGATATGGGGAGCGGAATGGCGAGGCTCTGAACTCTTACATTTTAAATATAAGTCTTAATGTCAATGTTTTGATGCCGTATGCTAAATTTATCTTACAGCGGTTTACCACCGTGATTATTTTCCGAAAATAAACGTCCAAGAATATCAAGAATATATACTAGCACAAATTTCTAAACCGCCACCTAGTATAAGTTGAATTTTCTAAGTCGTCTTGTAAGCATTTCCAAAGAAAATTGGGATGAAGAATAATGAATATAAGACACACACGCATCACTATGTTTAAATAAAATAATTTAACTGATGTGTATGACTTTTTGTCTTAAATTCATTATTCTTCATCCCAATTTTCTTTAGAATAGCTTACAAGACGACTTAGAAAATTCAACTTATATTAGGTGGCGGTTTAGAAATTTGGGCTAGTATATATATGGTATCAAAAATATACCAGTTGATCTGGTTCTACACTGGTGGCACATGCATTAAAATGTGTATATTTGGAGTTAAAGGTAAATTAAAAATTGACTATTAACCATAATTTTGTATAATTTTTATGAGTTTTGCCCCAAAACCCTGTACCTGCGATGTGTTTTAATGATTTTCTAACACTATGAATAGAAGTCCCTGTCATGCCAAATTTACTAGGGGTACTTACCGTACTGGAGTTGTGAAAGACAAGAAAGGTAAAAATAAAAAACAACATCATAATTGCGCATATTTATATACCGGTACTGACAGAAAATTAAATTATTGAAAAACACTTCCTACTTTAGGTTTGAAAGTTAACACTGAGATAGTTGGCTAAATCATTAGTAAATGGTGTGCATAAAATTAAATTTTTCTCATAGCTGGACAAGTTTTCTTAATATTTCATAAGTCAATGCAGTATAAAATATTGTGAAGAAACTTTATTTAATAATAAAGTTGTTCCTAATTGTCATCTTTGTAACATTTATAAGATAAATCATTACTCGAGATTTTTGGAAAGATTTCATAGTTAAAAAAGCAACAACAGGCTGTGCATTAACAATTTCTTCCTGCATGAAGTACATTCACGGCCATCGGTCCCATTCCTAATTGCAAAACATGAGCAAGAATAAAATATCGGGACACCTGCAGTTTACCGGTATGTAACATTTGTTATTGTCGTCCCATAACCCCGCTGCCATTTTAATTCATTTATTCATTGAACAGTTAGTTCAGAATATAGTGGTTAATGGGGGCTACCGCCCCCACGCCCCCGCTTGCATTAAATTATATTATTGCCCGAGCTCTACGTAAACTGTACCGGTAAACTGCATTCTAGCCAAAATATCCGTCACTTGCTTATGACGAAAAATCACATTAAAGCCTGAAACCTGTTTCAAAATATAAGTGTTTTTGGAGTTAGCCAAAGTTAATTTTTTTCAATGAAGTGTTTTTTTCTCGTTTATTTTCCATTTTTCCATGAAAAAACAATGAATTCACATCTCCCCAACAACAACATTCGTACGGGCCACGAATTTACAGGAATCGATGTCTATGACGCATTAGAAAACAGACGAAAAACGACGAATTACCGGAGATAGTCCAATAAGCAGTGTTTAATAAACGTTTGTCTAAGAAAAAATGACAATAGCAACATTATTTGTTTTCAAATTTTATTAAATAAAGTGAAATACGGAAAATTGTTTCGTTATCGATATTTGTTTACATTAGTTACAATAGCTTCCGGAAAGTAGTTCCGTCACCAAGTGGGCGGAGTAACGGATGATAGGTCTCCTCGGATTGGATGACAGGTGTCCTCGGATTTATGGTAAACTTAACAAGCAAGCAATATCGGGTCGGTCACCGATATACGAAACAAATATCACCCCGGCGGGTATAGGAGCTTTATCATTAGGGTGCATGATAAATTCTTAACTCTGGCAACGGCATAACAAGAAAAGATGTTGATTTTGGTATATGCAAAGGCCTTGTTACAAAATTGTGTGAAAAAGGTAATAAATATTTGCGTTGTAATGTGTATAACTTTTAATACATGTTCAGGAAAGGATAAAAAACCTAGTATCGATTTTTAGAAAGTTAAGGTAACACATAATGATTGAAAAACCTGCATAAATGTGAGAAAAATGTTCTTTATATTCAAGAACTTGAATTATACTACCTTCGGAATCCAACACTCATGTTGTGTTTGTAACATTAAAGAATAAGCACAGTAAGATAGACACAGTATTGAAGCTGACTGTACATGTACTACCTGCGCTCCAATACATGTATTTTCCGCTTAAACTTTATGAATAAAAAAAAGAAAAAGACCTATTAAAACACACATATATAATTTATGATCTCTTTCGTTACACCAGTAAGCCTATAAAAAGCACAAATACACAGGAGGTCTTAAACTTTTTTGTCACATAAACCTATCTGGTACGACTAGCAGTTTGGTTACGCTTAAATTTGTTTAGCACGTGGGTTGATCGGCGAGTTGACTTATTCATTCGTTATCAGTGAAGTAGGGGCATGCGCAGTGTAACATTCAATTTGATGAGAGGCGGGGTTTCTTTAAAATCATGCGCAGAGTGTTTCAGTCTCTTAAATACATTGTAGCAATGATTCAATGTGCGCATCATTATTGATCATTGTAGAATATTGAACAGATAAAACGAAATATTACGAATAAATAAAGGAAGACAGACAATTACAAGTGTTTGTGTTGTTTTTGTGATAAGCAAGGAACGGAAATACATTACGTGTGCACAACAAGGAAAACACAATATGTAACGATTCTGACATGTTTGAACCACACATGACTTATCATGTGATGAAACTGCATAGCAGAACAGTGTGAGGTATTGTTTATTATTACATATGATGAATTAGCTCTTGTCGGCGCAGCATATCATCATCGGTACGTAAATCTCTATACTTTACTTGCTGTTATATTTGTTCTAAGAATTAAACCAGCGGCGGATCCTAGACAGGTCCAACTGAAAGAAGGAAATTGGCGGCGAAGGCTTGTAAAATTAAACAGTTTGGATCTGTCAGCATCGTCCGCTTCGAAATTATATGTAAAAGGAATCTATTTCGATTTTTATTGTAAGAAGTTATTGTCCTTGCCTTTTTATAGGACGCCGCATCCTTCCGTCCGTCCATTCACCGAAGGTTTTCATATGTCCTGCTCTTTGTTCCATTCTTTGAATCATGTAAGAAATGCTTGTTCAAAAGAAGAATGAAATGCATCATTGCATGTTTTTCTGGACGAATTATGGGTCATGTATTATGTTTATTATTAACTATTAATAGAGGATGTTTAATATGTACAATTAGTTTGACCCAAGAGAGAAAAGAGGGTTACTAAAAAAGTTCAGGAAAGATGTTGTTTTGGTTAATACATGGTAAATACATGTTTTTTGTTACTTAGTATTCAAAGTTATTGTTTTAGAAATGAAATGTAATGTTATAAACGTTTTTATGGGTAGAAACCTTAGTTTTTGAAGTGAAATTGTTGAGTGAATTTGACGAGGTAGAAGAACTTTTTGAACATCCCTTTCATTAAGTTATGTTTGACTGCTCTCCACTTTCAGTAAGTTATGTTTGATTTTTCTCCCTTTGCATGTAAATATTGTATAGGTAACCTATATGCTAAAAATAGATTCACTGATAAGATCATTGACCTAAGCAACCTTGTTAGCTGTACAAAGTTTTGTATGACTTGCATTCAGTTTACTAAAAATTAGCTTGTGTTGATGCATGATCTGAAACCAAAATCTTTATACCCACAAATGAATACAAGTTGTATTTCATTATTGACAAAGCAAAAAAAAAATTAAAAGTGGACATGCAAATTCAGTTGATATTTTGTTGGAGGAAAAGGACCTACAGAAAGAAATCCAGACCCTATTCGAGCCTCTTATATTCCGCTTTAGGTATAGAAAATTAAGTCAATCTTTTAGCTGTAGACATTTTTTGCATGGCAGAATAGTAATTGTCGGGGAGAAGAATTAATATAAGCTATCATCTGATAGCTTGTTTTCTCATCCTCTCAAATATATATGTATTGTCTTGCTCTGTTATACATCGATGTATTTGTATTATTTGAAATAAATACTGTTTAAACCAATAGTAATTTTGAGGCATCTATATAACTTTTCTCTTTTGAATTATGGTACTATAAATTTGGAACCGTTTGCCCTAATCAATTAATAATAATATCCTTCTCGTCCCCAGCTTCAATACCTGCCTTGCATCTAAAAAAAAAAATTACAACAACAACAAAAACAATACCTTTAATTTCTACATTTGATAAAATATACTTAATGACAATGAACAACAGGAAACAGATTGAACCAATTAATTGTCACATTTAGCAAAAAGTGTTTTTTTTTTATTTTCGGGGTACAGTTTTTATTACGCAATAACTTTTTTATTATTAATAAATTTTCATAATTTTGGTATCTATATTACTGCAATGCATTCGGTATTATGAAACTGTGAAAAATGTTGATAATATGTGTATTTCCTTGTCAAAATGCAATTATCCCCACCATCCTTTTTAATGTCCTTAAGTATATTAACATAATTACTGGCAAGAATACCTACATACATAATTAGCCATATTAATTCTACAATATCTTTAACTTAAATATACAGACAAGATTAGTCATGATACACCATAAAGATACTGAAACTGCACCTGTTTCTGACCACCTCCAGCTCAAGAATATATAATGCATGCTTTAACTGCTTGATATGAAAATACTATGAGAATTTCTATGAATCTTTTCAATTAATGCTTGCCTTTTCCCTGACAAATATAAACCTTGACACTGTTATATAAGTTTCAGTTAAACATTTCAATGCTCAAGTTATGTCAGATGAGCGAAACTTAACTCAAGGTTCAGAATTTTCTGTTAAATTTACAGCAAATATCTTATCACAAGGAACCATTGTTTACTCTGTGGATTTCATAAAACACCTTTTTACTTTGTATCATTTAATATTGCAACATCTATTTACATGTATGTCAGAAGTTCTCATGTCTATGTTTTGTGATATCTAGTCTAATTAAATGTTTTTACTACATTGCTTAACGTATGCGGACAATATCCACTTCCCTCTAGCCAGGGATCTTTCATCCATGCTGATATTCTTGAAGATATCATAATTTCATCATTGCCAGTCATATGTGATATTTAATAAAATTTACTACTTATATAACTACTTATACTTGATGTCTATTTCATATCATAGGTCAAACAACTATTCACTTCATATCTACAATTCAAACCACAACTTGGCTCAAGGACATTACATCATTAGCATGAATGTCGTCCACATATAACACGTGTGTGTTATACTTTTCTTGTTATATATAATTTTATAAAGTTGGTTGTTTATTTACCGAATGTTAAGGAAAGTATGGAGAGAATGGAAATGGTTCTAGAGAAAGCAATTCTTGTCTTAAGCTTCCTAATCACAGTTCATAATGAAATACTTCAATGTCTCAATTTGGGTTAATATTAATTGTACATTTTTAATGCCTAAAATAACTGAAAAAGGAGCGAGTTTCGTCAAAGTTTTTAACGTCTGTACATTTAAAGACCTGTTTTGAGTGTATGATACTGTGTTAGCATTCACTATAACAACGACTGACTTTGAATATTTTTCAAATCTTGCGTTGACTGTGTTAGAATATTGCATGCACATCACTTTAACTTTGCAGGTTTTCTACAGTTTATATGAGGAATTTTTATTTTTGAAAACACTATATTTTCGTCTTAGTACGTGAACAGGCATTTACAAATCTTCATTACGATGCAAGTATGAATGTTTTGACATACAAAATAATACGTGTTTAAAATGATGAATATAATAGACTAGAGAAATCATTTTTTTAAGTTTAATATTTTTAGAATGATTGTTTTGCGTATCAAAAATAAAATCTATTGTTATTAAACTACGCAACATATAACCTTAACGCAGCTACATCTTCAATAAATAGTCTTTATTTCAGGAAGGATATCTTATAATGAAATCAGCAACACAGCGATTTATCATCGATAAACTTTGTGGACGGAAAATACATAAACCCATTACATGAACAACTTTTTGTCGCATGCTTACCCGTGTTCTCCATGTAATGCGCCCATAACAGATATGTTTACTTTACACACATGTAACATAACTTACCGAGCCATTTTGTGCTGCTCTTAATTACAACAGCCAATTTTATATAAAAAAGCGACAATTGGTTACATCAAGACAGCGTTGCCTGGGCAACGTGCGCTGTTTTATGGTCCGTGTATAATTTCACTTATTTAATAATTTTTGAAGCATGTGGCAAAAAGAATCTGACGTCGATTGTCATGTTATAAAAACATATTAAACACGTTCAGGAAATTATTGTTAAGCTTGCCAGAGGCTCGTTTAATAACCGTTTTCCTGAACTCTTTTAATAACGTGTTTGTATTACATGACACCTCTTGTCAGATCCTACATGTATACTTTATGCGCGATGATGCAAACAGAACACAACCTTTTTTTTTGGAATCCGTAAAACTAAGAACATTTAAATATACATTTCAACTGACATGAAATGTTAGGATGTACTCTAGTTATATTAAGAAGTCAGTGTTTTAATTTAGAAAAGTGATAGGTAATCAAATAAAGCAATGGCAGGCTTAGCTCCCACTTTGACAAAGAAAGAGTTTAAAAATTGGGTGAAGGGGGCGCTGGCTCTCCTCTTTACTAAAGATGCCCTGACAGATTTTGTCAGTGCGGAGGTTGATCGGCATCACCGGCGCTTGCTGCAGCTTGTACCGGCAGCAAATGTGCTCAACACGTGCAACTGTGCGATTAATAACTTACCACAGTGTACAAGAAGTAGAAATCATAGTCATATAGTTCCTGGTCCCAGACAGTTGTGTTCTCGTGGTGTTTGCAATATTCTCATGGACGGAATATGTAAAGATCATAGATTTAAGGGACCTTCGTGGAAAAATACAGATCCTCAGAAATGGTGTACCGACGCATTCGAGGTAGCTAAATGTTTTTTCCCTCCGGATGGATATTCTCACACAACATCGCTCATAGAGACAGACTTCAACGGGATCGTGTCTGTGATCATCAACAACTTGTCCTTTTCATCACTAATACAAGACAACTTGGCAACGGAACCTAACGTCTGCACAAAGGTATAGAAAGATAGAAACTAGCATTATAATATTTCAAATTTACTTTAGGTAAAACGCTTTCGTATTTTCAACAAATATGTCGAAAACAAATAAAATTAAATAAAAAAATAAACGCATGAACATGATGAATAGTTGACGGCTGGAAACTGAAACATGATAACATGAAAACAAAAAAACATATAACGCCTTTGTTAAGATCACGAACACTAGGAACAACTTATATTGAGCTCGTTATAAACACTGAACATTATGTAAAGATGATAAGTTAACACACATTTAGAATGATTTTCTTGGACTAATTAAAGTGTGTCAGATTTTCTAGCATATGCCTCAAAATGAAAGTAAATAACGAGCATTAGTCACAATATACAGATAATGCTGTATATAACTGATATATCATATTGAATAACATGAAAAGGTTTTGCGGCTTAGAATATTTAATACATGTATATATGTTATAGGCCCGAAAGGTAGGTCGTGAAATTCGACACACAGCGGATCACTTACTGTCTGACAGTGACCTCAGAGACTATATTGATGATCTCATCAACCTTCTATGTGACCCTGCCTGCTTGCTGAACGATCCTTCGGCGCAGGATGCTGTCAGAAAACTTAGAATGGTATGTTTTTATTCTGCTAACATTCAGACAATGTTCGGCTTGTTTACATCTGGACATTTCTTATTTCTGTTTTATTTGGATCCTTTTTTGTGGAAAGTAAATTTAATATTTAAAATGCTGATACTGTTACAGTAATACAACAGCCATTAAAAATTGATTACATTGTAATTATTTGCTGGCCTAGGTGTCTGATTCATTTATTGTCCAAAGTTAAAATAAACGCGTGCACGTGTCATTCTTTTTTCTTTCAGTTAAAGACAAACGATCTCACCATACATGAGAAGGATATAACCGAGGCACTCAAAGATAATATAAAGGACACTTTCAGTGAGGAGCACAGAGATCTCCTGCAGAAAATCAATGATCATTACTCTAAACTACAGACAGATTCTGTCGCTGAGATAGACAAAATTGTATCTGTCAGGAAAACGGAACTCGAGGAGCTCGCCAACAAACTCACCGATGATATTACTAGGCATGCAGAACTGAAGAAGCACGAGATAGAACAATCTGAGAAAATGAAGGAAAAGAAGGAATTTGAGGAGAAACTCAAAGGTTATTGAAATTTCTGTCTTAAATCTATACAGTACTGTGAACGTTTTAGGTTACAAACGAAACGCACGATACAAGATAGACGGACGCACGTTAAACGATAGACGGACGCACCATACACGATAGACGCACGATAGACGTTGCACGATATGCGATACACGTTTTTGACATACAGATGGCGGTGCGTCAATCTAAATTTAACGAACATGATCTTTTCGCAATGCAAATCAAAGTATAATTAGTACCACGAAGGTGTGTTTCACTGATATATTAATCTTCTTTTCAATTAATTGACTGCTGTCAATTAAACAACAACAACGTTTTCAATTTAAGTAAAGACTCGGATTTACACAAGCAAACTGTAACTGGATGCACGGATGATTCATTTTCATGACTGTAATGGATAATTCTCATAGTTTTAAACTGATGATTAAATAAAAAAAAATCATGGAGTGACTGAGCATGGAAATAGACATAATTTTGGATGAGCAATTGATTCGGATAAAAAAATAAGTAGACTTTCTACATTCAGTAACATGCCTTTAATGGATAAGGATCCCTAAGCGCTTTGGAAAACATTGAAACATTCCACAAATGGGGTTCTCCTTTCAAATTAAGTCTATAGAAATTATTATTAAGTAGTCTCTAACCTATTCTTTAAACATATAGAATTATACTAAATGAACCACACTAAAATATCCATACATATGTTCTTTGATTAGTGTAAATGAATTTTCAAGGGTTATCAAATAAAACTGGTCATAACCACATAGTATTTGATAGTTTTCAACTGTTTTTTTTATTAAGGATTTTGCATCTTAATATGTTTTTCTCATTCTTTGCAAATAAATTGGAATACATTTTGCCTGAAAAATATTTGTCAAAATTAATTTTATTATTTTTATGATAAATAACTTGTCGCGACAAGAGTCGTTGAAATTTTTTTCCCCATTTAGTTGTTTTAAATATCCCAGTTAAGATTTTTGTCATTTTTGTTAGATTCTGGCCCCAGTAAATGTAATCAACCTGTTTTTATTCCTTAAAACCTGTAAAATAATATAAAAGCATGTGGAGAGCAGAAAACAGTAACTGGATTGTACAATATAATGATTTGATAGATTTCAACTGTTTTTTTATTAAAGATTTTGCATCTTAATATGTTTTTCTCATTCTTTGCATATGAATTGGAATACATTTTCCTGAAAAATATTTGTCAAAATCAATTTTATTATTTTTATGATAAATAACTTGTCACGACAAGAGTTGTTTGAGATTTTTTCCCTATTCAGTTGTTTTAAATATCCCAGTGAAGATTTTTGTCATTTTTGTTAGATTCTGGTCCCAGTAAATTGAATCAGCCTGTTTTTATTCCTTAAAACCTGTAAAATAATATAAAAGCATTAGGATAGGAGAAAACAGTTACTGGTATGTATAAAACTATAATATAATGATTTAATAGTTTTCAAATGTTTTTATTAAGGATTTTGTATCTTTAAATGTTTTTTCTCATTCTTTGCAAATGAATTGGAATACATTTTGCCTGAAAAATATTTGTCAATATCAATTTTATTATTTTTATGATAAATAACTTGTCGCGACAAGAGTCATTTGAAATTTTTTCCGCATTTAGTTGTTTAAAATATCCCAGTTAAGATTTTTGTCATCTTTGTAAGATTCTGGCCGCAGTAAATGTAATCAGCCTGTTTTTATTCCTTAAAACCTGTAAAATAATATAAAATCTTGAGGAGAGGAGAAAACAGGTACTGGCATGTATTATAATTTGATAATTTTTAAATGCTTTTTATTAAGGATTTTGTATCTTAATATGTTTTTCTCATTCTTTGCAAATAAATTGGAATACATTTTGCCTGAAAAATATTTGTCAACATCAATTTTATTATTTTTATGATAAAAAACTTGTCGCGACAAGTCGTTTGAAATTTTTTTCCCATTTAGTTGTTTTAAATACCCCAGTTCATATTTTTGTCATTTTTGTAAGATTCTGGCCCCAATAAATTTAATCAGCCTGTTTTTATTCCTTAAAACCTGTAAAATAATATAAAACCATGAAGAGAGGAGAAAACAGTTTCTGGCATGTATAATATAATGAATTGATAATTTTCAATTTTTTTTTTATTAAGGATTTTGTATTTTTATTTTTTTTTCTCATTCTTTGCAAATGAATTGGAATACATTTTGCCTGAAAAATATTTGTTAAAATTAATTTTATTATTTTTATGATAAATAACTTGTCGCGACAAGAGTCGTTTGAATTTTATTTTCAATTTAGTTGTTTTAAATATCGCAGTTCATATTTTTGTCATTTTTGTAAGATTCTGGCCCCAGTAAATGTAATCAACCTGTTTTTATTCCTTAAAACCTGTAAAATAATATAAAAACATGAGGAGAGAAGAAAACAATTACTGGCACGTTTTATATAATGTTTATATACGAACGTACTTGGATAATTCTTTGTGAATATCTTGAAATGCATGTTGACCAAAAAATGTATTTAGAAGAAATCCTGTTACCATTTTATATAATAAATCATTTGTAACCACAAGACTGTTTGACATGTTTTCCTCTGGTTTATCAAATAATGGAATTATCTGTTTGATATGACGATCCAGGGACAAGAATTATATGGGACGGAGTCATGGAAAAATCAAATTGCTTCATTTATTTAACATCCTTTTTTTAAATTGTCAAGACACATTTTCAACCGGTGTGGCACACAGCTCTTGAAACTTCAGTTTGTTTGTTGATCCAGAAGATTATCACTGGCTTCACTGCATAGCTTTATAAGATGCCTTGATTTTATATACAAGGCACCAAATAATTCATAAACACTGTGCCAGGACATTTCCTATCTGTCAAATCTTTCAGTTCATCCGCCAGTCCAGTTCCATTTCAGCTTAAGATCTATGACAACAGTGTCATTGTTGAAAGAGAAAGACGTTCTTAACAACGATGCTAAATTAACAATTTCCAGAATATATTTTCCACTAAAATATCTACGATTTTATTTTATCATTTTCACTTCCGTGTTTGTTTTCATTTGTTGTTTTTGTTGACGGGAGTGGTCTAAAATACAAACCTTAATAATGTAGACTGTTACACACTGTGTATATACATACCGATATCAGTAGATATATTTCATGTAAGAGATTTCTAAAAAATGAAAACGCTATCAAAATATTCGACGAATGATTAAATTTGCATATGGGAGAAACGGATGCACGTTACACGATGCACGTTAGACGATTAAACGCACGATGCACGATAGACGATAAACGGACGCACGATACACGATAAACGGACGCACGATAGACGTTAGACGGACGCACGATACACGCAAATTTTGTAACTTTAAACGTTCACAGTACTGTATTAACCTTAAGAAATTATTAGAATAAAGTGGTGGCTGGATATTTAAAAAAAATAATGATTTTAAGTATGTGCATACATAAGACTCGAGGTATTATTGAAACTGAACATGATAAGAACTTATAATTGTATTTCAATGTTCAACCGGTCCACGCCGGGGATCGAACCCACACTCTCAATGTCACAAGGGGATTGACGTGTGATATACCGGTACTTATGACAACGCTGACTTATTTACGCTGAATGCTTTAATACCGACACCACACTGCAAAAATAGTGCTTTAGTAATTGATAAGATATTCAAGTTCAGACCGAGAATCGAATCAGCACCCCAAGGTCACAGCGACGACTTCAACACCAGCGACAAATTAATATTTACGTGAATACTTTGCACTAATTACTGTAACCAAGCTATTGTATTTTATAAGACATACAGAGATTAAACAGACATTAGAGCTACTTTATCCGCCCATGCAACCAACGGTGTCACACTCTACATTTTCGAAATAGTCTGTTAATTTTTCATTATCTGAATGTGTGACCGGTGATTGCTTTTTACTGATTACAACATTAATTAGTAATTAGCTCGTGTGGGGTGGGGGGTTTGTTATGGACTTAGATATTCAAACTAGTGCTAGAATGATTTACAAATGTACATGATCCACCGAGTCCAATCGTTCACTATAGGTCCCAGGAGGAGAACGCATGGATAGACCGCTTTTTCAGGAGGGAATTGGGAACTTTGGTAAGTTAATCGTCTCGCATTTCTTTGGTAATGCATATATCAGATTAAGACATTGCCTATGCTGATCTCCTATATTTACTCTAAACTATGGTCATCTTACATTCGCCAAACTTTCGGTATCTTCTGAGAACATTCTCCACAACTGCACTAGATAATCGCAAAACATGGCAAAATCACTCTTTAAAAGCCAATATTTTGATAATTTAGCAAAGTTCTGAGCAGTTGTTTCGTTCTAAAGATTCGTTTTACACTTGTCTTCATATGTCATAAGCCTCCACTATTTTAAAAACGTTTAAGGAGGATTTAGAACACAAGTTAGAAAATTTTCAAAATGAACGCATGGGTAGAAGTTTTCATCAATTTTCCAAATGAACGCATGGGCAGGAGGCATTTTAGAAATCCACGTTTTTTCGTGAATATCCCACATTAAATCGACTTTTTTGACTGTTATATTTCACAATATTTCATACTGAACTGCACCAAGAAGCAAGAAACACTAATGTTAAAGTATTTACTTCGACAATTCGAGATTAACTCCATTTTTTCTAACCTCCGCCATTTGTAATATTTAGATAGAATTACAAACAAAAATTATTAAAGTTGCTTTGGTCATTTTTCAATTAATGTAAGCTATATATTTTTACAGTTTTATGGTTCATTTTTATTACACTGTCTATACAAGTACTCATAATAATCGTAAATTAGAAAATGACTCGCATTTAATCAAATGCAGACGATAATCGTGTGTGTGACATTCGACCCTGAGTGATATTTGACCCGGCATATTTGAAATACATTGATCATTGATCTCAAATCTATCACTTAAACTGAAAAAAACATGTATTAATATTACATAACTTGCATGTGATGGATGACGAAGTGTCTAGAGAATAATAAAAATGAACCATAAAAGTGTAAAAATAATTATTATGTAGCTTACTTTAATTGAAAATTGACCAAAGCAACTATAATAATTATTTTTTCAATTCTTTTAAATATTACAAATGACGGAGGTTAGAAAGAGTTTCATTTTTCCTTCTTTTTCCTTGTTTTTCCTTGTTTATTATTTTTGTTGTTATTTCCCATTCATTGACAATCTGCAATGTAACTTTCATAAACGGCACAGCCACTGAACCATCACTTCATTTTGAAAATGTATACACTGCTGAACATTACCACTAAAAGTTTTACAGATCTTCTTACACGCTGCTAAAACATGATTACAATACATTCACGGAAAATATAATCCAGCATCTGTATCGTATAATCCAAAGAAATCCTTATTGTTGTTTGTTGTTGTTTTTTAAACCACTGAAATCTATCACGTTAATTCTATGTACAATAAAACACAATCTTTCGAATTCACTACACGTGTTTTGACCCAGACGGTATGACGTCATTTTACACCATTGGGAAAACCCAACAGCCTGTTGCTAAAAATAAACTTACCGAAAACATTAAAGCAGCACATTCCTATAATATATGTCGATAATTTTATTATTGCAGTCTATTAGAATATTTTGTTGTTGTTTTTTTTTTACGATAATAAACCTATGTGATCAGTAATTTTCGTAACATTTCCCCCTTTTTCTACATCACCTTTTCTTTGTTGACTTTTTTGTTTGTTCACCATGTCACGTGTGAATATGTTATTTACTATGAATTGTATACTCATGTACCTGCATTTCATGGTTTGAGTTAATAAAGTATTGTTCTGTTCTGTTCTGTTCATTAGCAAGACAAATAATTCCCCGTTAATCTCAAAAACTATATAGGCCCTATAGTATCGCTTATTATCGATACGAAACTACAGACCGATCGAAATAATATTTTAGCAGTTCAGAATGAAATATTGTGAAATATAACTGTCAAAAAGGTCGATTTGATGTGGGATATTTAAGAAAAATCGTGGATTTCTAAAATGCCCCCTGCCCATGCGTTCATTTGGAAAATTGATGAAAACTTCTACCCATGCGTTCATTTTGAAAATTTTCTAACTTGTGGTCTAAATGCTCCTAAAACGACTTTAAAATAGTGGAGGCTTATGAAATATGAAGACAAGTGTAAAACGAGATTTTAGAACGAAATAAATGCTTAGAACTTTGCTTAATTATCAAAATATTGGCTTTTAAAGAGTGATTTTGCCATGTTTTGCGATTATCTAGTGCAGTTGTGGAGAATGTTCTCAGAAGATACAGAAAGTTTGGCGAATGTGAGATGACCATTGTTTAGAGTAAATATAGGAGATCAGCATAGGCAATGTCTTTATCTGATGTATTCATTACCAAAGGAATGCGAGACGATTTACTTACCACAGTACCCAATTCCCTCCTGAAAAAGCGGTCTATCCATGCTTTTACCTCCTGGGACATATAGTGAACGATTGGACTCGGTGTGATCGAAACTGGAATCGAACTAATATCGTCACATCGTCTCGTGGCGAAACGCGTGTCAGAAAAGATCAACATATATGATGAGCTCAATACTGGGACGAATGATAACCAGTTATTACAGTCCCCAACAGCGTGTCAACATGAAGAATACATAAACGCAATTGTACATAACCAATCGCGAAGATTTAAACAATATTTCATTATTATCGAGCTACCGAATAAATATTTACCAAAGCAATATAATTGTATGTATTTAATTATACCCAATTATATCAGAAGATGCACATAATAATTGCACAAATACCACGTTATTTCCTTTCTACTGCACATATGTTCATCAAATATGCGATTTTTTCCGATTTGTTTTGAAACAGGTCGGACATTCCTTAACAATACAGCACACCATCTTATGGTTTTTGTTTCTGTCGGAGTAACAGTTTGTAAAGATTGTTGTGGGGGAGGGTGGGCATGGCAAGATACATACACTCATTACATACATGTACCTGTCCATGCGATGTACCAACCAATACACACGGACTAGTACTGGTACATGTAATGCAGTGAATCGAATACACTATGGCAAATTCACTAGCCTAGGTTTTCTTTTTCGTATGAACTCATTTAAAGGTTGAATTGATGTATTTTTGCATCACTGGTGTATGAGAAACTGTTGGGTTTTAGATTTAGATCGGAGACCGGCCTCGAGACTCCAGCTTGTGATTGGTTAGTTGCTTCAGATCGGAGACCAGTCTCAAAACCCCAACTTGTGATTGGTTAGTTGCTTCAGTTTGAAGACGTGTCTCGAAACTACAGCTTGTGATTTGTTAGTTGCTTCAGATCGGAAATCAAAGATCAGTTTGTGGATTGGTAACTGGCCCTGCTTCAGTTTAAAGACCAGGCTCGAAACTCCAGATCGTGCTTGGTTAGTTGCTTTAGATTGGAGACCAGTCTCGAAACTCCAGTTTGTTATTGGTCAGTTGTTTTAGATCGGAGAACAGTTTCGAAACTCCAGCTTGAATTTAGTTAGTTGTTTCAGATCGAAGACCAGTCTCGAAACTCAGGGTGTGTTTGGTTAGTTTTTTTCGGATTTGTGGCTAGTCTCGAAGGTTCGAAGGGAAAAACATAACTTTTGGTATAATAGCACATATATATTGCGGAAAACTTTAAATTTAAGTTAAAAGGCGTCGCAGAAAAAAATTACAGCATACCTCCTTAAGGTGGAACGCGACACTGCGAATTTTAGAATTTCCTTATTAAATTTGGTATGGTATTTATTGACGATGACTCCAGCATGAATCCGCAAACCGTTTTTCGATTAAAGACGATTTCTACAGTAAGATTCCTACCAAGAATTTTTTTTATTTTCTCCCAATTTGTAGTTTAAAGTATGCTTAGTTCAAATAAACAAAGAAAAAATGGGGTTGCAACCTTTGTTTTTGAGTAATTTCTTTAAAATCAACCTATGGGTATTTGCTGTCTTTCACAAATAGCGCGGTACAATTTATATACAAGAAAACATAATATTTCAACATATAAAACACAATAAACACAGGTTTCATTACAAATATTTACTTATCTGTCAAGAAGCAACCAATATATTCACAAAAAATTAACAACATGACATAAATAAATAATTTATTGGTATTAAAAATGAAAAAACCGACATAAAAATATTTATAAAAAAAATATGTTTTCGACATTTTCACTCAATATCAAAAAAACGTAACCATGAATTATTTTTTAAAAAGTCTTATTTTATACTCAAAAGTATTCTTTACATGAAATCAGAAAGAAATATAAGGATTGCAAGGTTCGTTTTTAAGTTATTACTCATTTTGTGACCTAGGGGTGGTGCTCTCCCCTGAATAATGAAAATATGATTCTATGACAATAATAAGCTTACATCTGTATGTTTTTTTTCCAAATGAAAACAATTATTATATTGTGCTGGTATATATTAATCAAATTAAATACTGTCAGAATAAATATTATTTGTTTGCCGCCAAATTTCTTTTATGATGCGATTTACGCCAACGTTTGCATAAGGGATAGGGGTAAGGGTGAGCGTAATAAGGCAAAAACAAAGTCGGTGACCCCCCTTTTTTATTTGTCAAATATTTTCAAAATAAAATTTACAAACGAAATATGCAAAAAAATCAAAATTTTATTGATCAGATTTTTCGCAATTCCGAAACAAGCGACGAAAATTTAGTAAAACTCCACGTCATTTTTCAGGTCGAAACGGCGCTTTTCGGCGACGTCACGCGTAAATCTTGAGTGAAAACTCATGAAAGTTACATCAGTGGAAAGAGAATTTGATTCTGTACAATATTATTAAAACAGAAAACGGAACATTCGAAATACGTCAAAGTTACAGCAGAAAACATTCAGTTACGGTTCTTTTGACGTCATGTCCAAAAACTGCCGTCAGTGGCCATTTTTGAAGACCTGTATCTTTGAGACAAAATAAAATATTTTTAAAAAATATTCGGTTTCATATCGGAAATATGGTTAATTAACTACATGCAAATTTTCATTAAAGTACTCGAAAGTTGAAAAATCGGCGCATTCCACCTTAATGCGCAGAAAAGTGCGCAAATCTTACTACCGAAATCGTTTTTAAGGTGGCAGAAAACGGTTAATCTGATATATCGCAAAACAGAGAATCACAGCCGACACGACAAGTCCACTTGCTCCCTACTAGCACATACCTGAAACAGAAAGGGCACATAACTGACATCACAATGACATACAGTTTATAAAAACAAAGCAAAATTATATTCAAAACATATCAGTTGATTTTTAAGCACCATTAACTTTCACATTCTGGTCGTGAAAACTGGTCGGCCGACGAGGCAAAATTTCAAACATTCATCAGTTCACAGCTTTCTTATTGCCAATGACCAAAATAAATGCTTGCCACTAACACATGGTAAAATCCCTACTGATTCATTAAATCATACTCAAAATATACCATAACCACCTCGATTTTGCACTAATCACACTTGTTTGTATGCCCCTTGAGAATTGCAAGTTAAACTGAAGGCAGAGCCAGAAATGTATTAGTTTCGCATTTCCAAGCACCTGCCTCACACTGAAAGTGTCAAGGTCAAAAAGAGCATGTCAGACAAGTTTGGGGGATCCTAGCTACAGATGTGAAACTGCAAATATAGCATCTAAAAATATTTTAAAGTGTCATGAAGCTTACAGTTTGCCCACTTACCTCTTATCTTCAAATTTGACCGGGGCCAATTCGCATCTACTGCTACAAACTCTTTACTACCTCCTAAGAAGAACAAAAAATGAATAAAGCATATTTTTTTACACAACATGCGCTCTTTTAAGGGCAAGATAAGTTTACATTTTTTGGAGTTTTACATTTATAAGAAACGTTCCATCTGGTGTTATTTTGTCTTTCATATGTTGCAAGATAATTTTAAAGTTATATTATTAAACTCGGCTTTTTGGCCAAATCCTCGTCATAAGGCTAACTGCTATTAGAATCCTCGTGAGATACTGTTGTATCATTATATTTCACGCGGGTTTAATTTTCGCGTAATTTGCACTATAAAACGTGCGCGAAATAAAAGTGCAGTGAAATTTAACCATATGTTAGCTTATCATGAATGCTTCTGAGAGTAATATAAATGTAACTGCGAAAATTTATGGCACCGGAATGGATTATGCGCGAAAACTGGTCCCCGCGAAATAAAATACTACTACAGAAATAAAATGAAAAGAGCAAAACTTGTCTTTATACATGTGATTGTATTGGCTTCATTTGGCACGATGAACATTTCGACTGACTAGTAATGTAATTTTTTTTTTTGCCGCAAATGAAATTTATTGACACACTAGGTATTTTGGGATTAGGTGAAAAACAGTCTATAACCAGTCTATCTGTGTAAAATTATTACAACTAATTCATATACGCGAAATCTCTATAACTTTATAATAAGAGAAACAATAAAATGTTCATTTGTTGCATCACAGTAGCAGCTGCTGTTATAATACAAAACAAAAATCGTAGGACAACACAGACTGTGGTCTATATTCAGAAATTGTTTGCAGGATTGCAAATTTTAATTTTTAATTTTCACTTTTTAAAACCCTTTCCTTAAACTCATATATGGAATGGACGAACAGTGTAGATCCCGTTCAGGATAAGGATCAACACTGTTCGCTCTTGATTTATAAGGTTACGTATTTCTGACCAAAAATCTAACAGTGCAGATTCTGATCAGATAAATTAAAAAAAGAGAAATCGATTAGATCGGATGTGCCAGCTGATCTGGATCTACTCTGTATGCTAATGAGATAAAAGGCGTAAATATATATTAAAGGAAATATAAATGTAAAACGAATTTGGGAATATTTCTAAATCGATTTTTACAGCAATTTTCTCCGTCTGATGCTGCTTCGTTTCGTGGTACCTTTCTATGTAGATTGTCGAGACAGTGAAAATCGCATATTGCGCATAACCGCAAACAGGGAACATAAGCACGGAATTGCCGGTCTTATACTTTTTTAGCAATCTATGGCGGACAAGAAACAGACACGTACAGGAACACCATGTTGCGTGGTCAGTGTATGTATCGTTGCCGTTTCCGAGAAAGTACATTAAAACAAATAAGCGAGGGGCGTATTCCATACCTCCGCGCCGCGGCCTTCACCGTTGTTTTGTCGTTTTTCTCACTGTGTGCGATTCTCACTGTCACAAACAATAGTTCAAGCAACATACCACAACAACTTGGCTAATCTTTTGCTATACTTTCTTTGCGAACGCCTTTATGAGAAAACTGTGAATACTTCGATCAATCATAAACGAATTTAGAATTTGCACATTATAAAGTACAATGTATATGGGTAAATGGAATACAGTTACTGACGCACGACTGCGCTAATGGAGCATCCCGTCATGGAACAATAAAAATACCTTAGATGCAGGTAAAATCAATGTTACATGTAATCTTTTGAAATTGCAGCCTACAAGCAAAAACATGTATATTTGCAGAAAATAATGGGAACAAATCAAACATACGCACTGCTGATAGATAATTTGTCATTACTTTAACTTTTTACAAGACAAAATAAGGCACTTAGCTAATTAGAATTGATAGATATTCCTTTTATAGATCTGTTGCTGCTACGAAATATTTTTTAAAAATTATTTTAGGCGTCACCGCGAACAAATTTAGGTACTACAATATTTCTATTACGTGCATAGACTATATATTTGAACCGGTTGAATCAAATGTCTATAACTACAAAAGAAATCTTGTGCGCTTCTTTAGTAGTTGAGAGCACTATTAAATAAAGTTAGCACAACTTTGCGAAAATGCTTTAACACTATTAGAAGAAATCAGCAGAATTTATGAAATTGTAAGAATAACATCCAAAAATTTGATAATTATAAGCGTAACGTCCAAATAGAAATAATGGACGTAACCATTACACGCTTTTGGAATGTTTATTTTACCCGTAGTAGCGTTTTAAAAGATACTTTTGACAAAATAACAAAAGAGAAATCGATAAGATGTCATTTTAATTCTATTATTCATTTCAACTTTCTCTGAGGTGTCTTTTGGCAAAACTTTTAATTAACGAACCTTTTTGGGGGTAAAATTTCTTAAAATAAAGTATTTCTTCATAAGGGGATAGGGGTACTTAAAACGGTAATAGCACAATAACTAAGCCGGTGACCCCCAAATTTTTTTCGCTTATTTGAAGAGAATTGCTTTTTAAAAACTTTTTAAAAAATCAAAAATTAAATTCGGGAATTTTTCACTATTTTGAAAAAGTCGACAGAAAAAAGGCAAAACTCGACGTGATTTTTAACGCGAAAACGGCGTTTAACGGTACACAACGTTGTCAAAACTGGTAACAACATGTTAAATCATATATCACCGGAAAGGTATTTTCAGCGCCAATTCACCTGTGAAAAAATAAATGAAATTGAAAACGCCAATTTTCGGCTAACCCCGAAAAAGTGTTCGGCGAGCGTCGTCGACGTCACCGCAGAAAACTGGCGTTGATGGCTAACTTTGAAGGCAAATATCTAAACAACTGTTTAATTATTTGAAAAACGGTTTGCGGATGCATGCTGGAGTCATCGTCAATAAATACCATACCAAATTTCATAAAGAAATTCGAAAATTCGCGAAGTGTCGCGTTCCACCTTAAGCAAGTACTATATTGTTTGTGCGTTTTGTAGAACAGTGATGCCGTATGGGCTGGAGAGTTGTTTACAGTGCACGTATGACCGAAAATTTGTCACACTTCTGAAGCTCAAATAAATGTCAAACTTTTATAAGAAGAACTGGTACGTTAATATAAGGCAAACTTAAGGCTTCTGCGACGATATTTTTCTGACAGATAAAATACTGGATAGAACTCTATACCTTACCTTGCTTTAGTTTGAAATGCATTCTTCCAAATGTTGCCAATTCCTTAAGTTCTACTACTATGATCAAAAACAATCTACAACACGAGAATGATATCGGCTGCTGAGGTTAGGGATCAATTTGTAACTTTACCCGATTACTCTTCCAACTTACAGCCGACTGTTAGCAAGACAGTGCTACGAATAACCTGGAATTTACTTTTATTTCTTGGCACTTCTCCACCTGTTCAACTACATGTTGTTCTTTCATGTACTTAAGAAAACTTTGTTGGCAACATTTGGTATCATAAACAGGAAGTCGATAATAAATTTTTGATCCAGTCATATTTTTTTCACCCTGCCAGACGTCAGCGTGCGACATACACTTCAATACGGCACTGCATAATTATTAAAATCATGGGACTGGGATTTCTTTGCATAAATAAGTAAAATAAGCAAAACCGCTTCGCTAGTTGTATGCACTTTCAGTCCGTTGATGCCGTTTTTGTTGTATTTATTTTAAATTTGATTTCATAGTTTTAAAGACTGCTCATGAATATGATATTTCTTATAATTCTATAGATGTATTCTCGAAAAAAATCGGATGAATTTAACGAAATTGCGATTATTTGATTCATATTTAAAGACAGTACTTATATTAGTATAATTTCTTCAACCAGACGATAATAGAAGTGATTTTAAAGCAGAGCGGCGTCAATATTCTATTATTGTGAACGAATAGTATGTTGTAAAGAATTGCTTGAAAACTAGAATTGTTTTCGCATTTATTTATTAATCCAGAAAAAAAGTTAATACATGTACAACTAATCCATGCTTGAACAACCATACCCCAGCCCTCAATCATGCGATCAGTATAAAGAGTAAGACGATCACTTCAAACCGGCATACGTTCTGTATAATACATGTATACCGTGATACGTTCTGTTTACATGTATTCCGTGATGCGTTCTGTATAAAGAGTAAGACGATCACTTCAAACCGGCATACGTTCTGTATGCATGTATACCGTGATGCGATCTGTATAAAGTGTAAGACGATCACTTCAAAACGGCATACGTTCTGTATGCATGTATACCGTGATGCGTTCTGTATAAAGAGTAAGACGATCACTTCAAACCGGCATACGTTCTGTATACATGTATACCGTGATGCGTTCTGTATAATCAGTAAGACGATCACTTCAAACCGGCATACGTTCTGTATACATGTATACCGTGATGCGATCTGTATAAAGAGTAAGACGATCACTTCAAACCGGCATACGTTCTGTATGCATGTATACCGTGATGCGTTCTGTATAAAGAGTAAGACGATCACTTCAAACCGGCATACGTTCTGTATGCATGTATACCGTGATGCGTTCTGTATAAAGAGTAAGACGATCACTTCAAACCGGCATACGTTCTGTATGCATGTATACCGTGATGCGTTCTGTATAAAGAGTAAGACGATCACTTCAAACCGGCATACGTTCTGTATGCATGTATACCGTGATGCGATCTGTATAAAGAGTAAGACGATCACTTCAAACCGGCATACGTTCTGTATGCATGTATACCGTGATGCGTTCTGTATAAAGAGTAAGACGATCACTTCAAACCGGCATACGTTCTGTATACATGTATACCGTGATGCGTTCTGTATAAAGAGTAAGACGATCACTTTAAACCGGCATACGTTCTGTATACATGTATACCGTGATGCGTTCTGTATAAAGAGTAAGACGATCACTTCAAACCGGCATACGTTCTGTATACATGTATACCGTGATGCGTTCTGTATAAAGAGTAAGACGATCACTTCAAACCGGCATACGTTCTGTATGCATGTATACCGTGATGCGTTCTGTATAAAGAGTAAGACGATCACTTCAAACCGGCATACGTTCTGTATAATACATGTATACCGTGATGCGTTCTGTATAAAGAGTAAGACGATCACTTCAAACCGGCATACGTTCTGTATACATGTATACCGTGATGCGTTCTGTATAAAGAGTAAGACGATCACTTCAAACCGGCATACGTTCTGTATAATACATGTATACCGTGATGCGTTCTGTATAAAGAGTAAGACGATCACTTCAAACCGGCATACGTTCTGTATACATGTATACCGTGATGCGTTCTGTATAAAGAGTAAGACGATCACTTCAAACCGGCATACGTTCTGTATAATACATGTATACCGTGATGCGTTCTGTATAAAGAGTAAGACGATCACTTCAAACCGGCATACGTTCTGTATACATGTATACCGTGATGCGATCTGTATAAAGTGTAAGACGATCACTTCAAACCGGCATACGTTCTGTATACATGTATACCGTGATGCGTTCTGTATAAAGAGTAAGACGATCACTTCAAACCGGCATACGTTCTGTATACATGTATACCGTGATGCGTTCTGTATAAAGAGTAAGACGATCACTTCAAACCGGCATACGTTCTGTGTAATACATGTATACCGTGATGCGTTCTGTATAAAGAGTAAGACGATCACTTCAAACCGGCATACGTTCTGTATACATGTATACCGTGATGCGTTCTGTATAATCAGTAAGACGATCACTTCAAACCGAGATACGTTCTGTAAACATGTATACCGTGATGCGTTCTATATAAAGAGTAAGACGATCACTTCAAACCGGCATACGTTCTGTATACATGTATACCGTGATGCGATCTGTATAAAGAGTAAGACGATCACTTCAAACCGGCATACGTTCTGTATACATGTATACCGTGATGCGTTCTGTATAAAGAGTAAGACGATCACTTCAAACCGGCATACGTTCTGTATACATGTATACCGTGATGCGTTCTATATAAAGAGTAAGACGATCACTTCAAACCGGCATACGTTCTGTATGCATGTATACCGTGATGCGTTCTGTATAATCAGTAAGACGATCACTTCAAACCGGCATACGTTCTGTAAACATGTATACCGTGATGCGTTCTATATAAAGAGTAAGACGATCACTACAAACCGGCATACGTTCTGTATACATGTATACCGTGATGCGTTCTATATAAAGAGTAAGACGATCACTTCAAACCGGCATACGTTCTGTATACATGTATACCGTGATGCGTTCTGTATAAAGTGTAAGACGATCACTTCAAACCGGCATACGTTCTGTATACATGTATACCGTGATGCGTTCTGTATAAAGAGTAAGACGATCACTTCAAACCGGCATACGTTCTGTATACATGTATACCGTGATGCGTTCTGTATAAAGAGTAAGACGATCACTTCAAACCGGCATACGTTCTGTATACATGTATACCGTGATGCGTTCTATATAAAGAGTAAGACGATCACTTCAAACCGGCATACGTTCTGTATACATGTATACCGTGATGCGTTCTATATAAAGAGTAAGACGATCACTTCAAACCGGCATACGTTCTGTATACATGTATACCGTGATGCGTTCTGTATAAAGAGTAAGACGATCACTTCAAACCGGCATACGTTCTGTATACATGTATACCGTGATGCGTTCTGTATAAAGAGTAAGACGATCACTTCAAACCGGCATACGTTCTGTATACATGTATACCGTGATGCGTTCTGTATAAAGAGTAAGACGATCACTTCAAACCGGCATACGTTCTGTATGCATGTATACCGTGATGCGTTCTATATAAAGAGTAAGACGATCACATCAAACCGGCATACGTTCTGTATACATGTATACCGTGATGCGTTCTGTATAAAGAGTAAGACGATCACTTCAAACCGGCATACGTTCTGTATACATGTATACCGTGATGCGTTCTGTATAAAGAGTAAGACGATCACTTCAAACCGGCATACGTTCTGTATGCATGTATACCGTGATGCGTTCTGTATAAAGAGTAAGACGATCACTTCAAACCGGCATACGTTCTGTATACATGTATACCGTGATGCGTTCTGTATAAAGAGTAAGACGATCACTTCAAACCGGCATACGTTCTGTATGCATGTATACCGTGATGCGTTCTGTATAAAGAGTAAGACGATCACTTCAAACCGGCATACGTTCTGTATACATGTATACCGTGATGCGTTCTGTATAAAGGAATTATACAATTACAGTAAAATCCCTCATTAAGACCACCCCGAAATTAAGACAACCTCGCTAATAACATCACTACTCCAATGTCCCATTTTACAGTTGTTCACTATTTTATTGTCTTTATTAAGACCACCCCACTAATAAGATCACTTTTCCCAGTCCCAGTGTTGGTTTAAATAGCGGGATTTCACTGTACATCAAACCGTTATCGGTTTTGTATGAAGACGATCACTTCCAACCGCAAAACAAATAATTACTTTCTTCAATTTGCGAAATACTTAATACGTTTTATTTTTAGACCACAGCTACCGACTACTGGCCAATCAGTGGCCAGTATAACCGTTGACTAAATCGCGTAGACAACACTTTGGCGTTGTCTACGAAGGTTCGTGGAGCACGTGCATCTCGTTTACTATCTCATATTAATAAGCGGACGGCCGATAGCTTAGTATCATACTGTGCTATCGATACGTATTTGTGACAATTGAGTACAAAGTGGTCGTTTAAGGTATTGGTGCGTTTGTCAATGCTAAGTCATAGACAAAAAGAAAAAACATCAAAATCTCTCAAACAGCACAATGCAGCACTTGAATGAAACTGCACAAACCAATGCTATTAATATGGGTTGAATTAATATATGCTAGGAAAAGTTGGAACGGTAACAAAAAAATAGTTAGATCTAGAAAATCCCTGAATGTTTTATTTGCAATTTATCATAAAATTGAAGCAACCTTAAACATCAAATTAAATTTCTTCGTGAGGAATGAGTTACTAATAAAAATATCTAATGTTCTTTGGTCTAACAAATGTCTACAATGTGAGTTATTTTTAAAAGTGTGTTTGACCTTCAATTTCATGGTCACGAAAATGGATAACCAAACGTTGAAAAATGCAGGTTACTTTATAAGCAAATTTTATGTTTGCCCAGTTACACCACATTTCATGAATCATTTTACAGAGAAGCGTATCTGATGTTTTTATTCAAACTCTAACTTGGATAAGGTACCTTTGAACATAATTTTGACATTTTAGTTGTTACTATTGTTGGAAGGAAGTTTACAATTATATTGTATATTATATCATAAATGTAATTTTGTTTCAGATTTTGACAATAAATTGGTGTTTAAACCTCGAAATGGATAACTATTAATGTAGTTTGCTTACATTTATGACGTCATTTCAAGAACTGACTTCAATTGTCCGAAGAACCCTTTCCGATTGCGCATCAAACATCATTTAAAAGAATAAAAAAAATAAAGCGGAATTTCAAAAGCCACCAAAAAAATAAAGACACTGGTTGCAGCTCATACTGTATTGGCATGAATGATATTCATGAAATTCTCGTGCAAGGTTTTGCGTGTTGATTTTACAAGCTAAATAGGGTCGATTAATTAAATGGAAAAATCGTGAATATATACATTGATTAACTGTGGTCTAAGTCAGATAGACCACTCGTAACCGTTGTCTACGAGATTTCTCGGCTCGCTTCGCTCGCCTCTAAATCTCGTAGACAACAGTTACTCGTGGTCTATACTTTACATAAAGAATACGTAATACTTCGTGAGTTATAGGTTAAGGAAATTGATTTTACAATTCCGTACAGTGACACCATTTGCTTTCCTAATTGTGTTCAGAAAGAAAATGTGTAGCAGCCTGTGGGGTAATGCGCCAGTTAACTTAGATTAGAGACCATGCTCAGAACTTAACCCGGCTGTTGCTTGGTTCATTTGGACCTCGTGAGCGAGCGGTGTTAAGCCCGATCTATCTTCATGGACTTGAAATCAGATCTGGGTCTACACATTCTGGTC
>JAZAYU010001161.1:0-78979 GCA_038501625.1 Corbicula japonica | reverse complement strand
TTTCTTAGTGAATATTATCATCTTCAACTAAAAATTTAGAAATTACTCTACATGTACATCATAAAGCTATTACAGTTACTATAACTATTAAAGTTAATACATAGGTAATTATAATATATATAATTATTCTTAGTTTGTCATCAGAAATATTAATACATCTATGTTCTTTCAATGCCATTTAGTTAAATTATTTTCATTAGAAGATATCATTTAGGGATTTCAAAAGATGCAGATTCTTGCATTTTTATGCAAGCATATTTGATTTTTTTCACTTTTGACTCCCTGGCTAAGTTTAATATGTTCTTTTAAATATGTTTTTTATTCACAAATTTATCACATCTAATGAGCCAACGACTGTTCTTTGCTCGTGAAAAGTCTCTTCAGAGGTGCAGGGATTTCGGATTTCAATAGCTTTTTAAAACCAGGGCTTGTTTGTCCCTGTTGAGAGTTTTTAAGGGCTCATAATCAAATAGTTGCAAGTTACAATGTATATCTTGTGTTGAACTTGAACTTAACTACTTATAAAAGTGCTTTAACTTCGTTTAAATATATGTTCAGTGGGCTAATATAAGTATTGATTTTATAATTAAAATGCAGACACAATATTTATCTTCATTCTTGCAATATTCGACCATGATTTCTTCATCAAAAGAACCCAAGCTCAAAATCAGGAAGGGTCAAATGTAGAAAAACTAGTTTGCTTGCATCAAAATGCAAGAATCTGCATCTATTGAAATCCCTGGGGCAGGAAAATTAAGTCTGACATGGTTAATTTTCAAGTTTAATCCAAACTGATCGTCATAATTTTTTCCTGTTGTTGCAATAATTACCTGGCAAAAACAAGATAATTTAAAAATTAAAAATACCAGTTTCTTTAATCCATGTGTGAAGTGGTCATATTGAAAAAACAAATATTATATCATTGAAACTTAGGAAGCTAGTTTAAGCTATTCTAGTAAATAAAAATACAACTATTTACCTTGTTAAGACTTGTAAACCTGGACAGTGTTTAACTGCCAGTGTGATACAGAACTTTGTTGTCCAAAGTGCTTGAAGAGTCTATCTTTAGTAAGACTACATCCTCACCAGTAAATGTAAACAATAATCAGATGTGTTTCCATGCAGCTGGTTTTATACATATCATTATATACAAAATATGCCAAACTGTTTTAGTAAAGTTGATTGCACATTTATGCTTACAATGACTGCACACTATTTGGGATAGTTTTAAACAGTTAAAACCGTTATGCCATGACCTCTTGAAATCACAGTAATAATTTTTTTTATCCATGTCTGTGTTTATTTGTTATCCTTTCACGTACTATCTGTAATGTTAGTTCCACTTCCGAAAGTCAGTTTGCATCATTTTTATAACTTTCACAATTTAAATTCGCACAAAACATTAGAAATTTGTTCTAACGAAAGTGTTCAATATTTTTGGGTAACACAATCAAGGGGAGATCACCGGAGTTGTGTGTAGTTTGGGCTAAACGCCGTCTGTGTTACGTAACAATGTCAAACCCGTAAAACAATAGACGCGGTATATAACAAACATTAACAAACAGACCATTGCACGATTAAAAAAGCAGCGTACCATAATTTTATAGTATAATTACGTTTTGTCCCGAAAAAACAATCTCACCAATTATGTTCCACAAGATCACAATAGGTATAAACGCAGTGCAAAGGTCAGCATCCCTGACCGATTATACGGAAACTACGTCTTGCAATGTACAATTAAAACAATGGATGACCAGTATCGCAATTGTACATTTATTCAAACCTTTGTTTCCGAGCTAAACTCTCACGAATTATGCTCCACAACTTCCAACAGGTACACCTACAGAGCAACAGTCAACATCCCTGACCGATTATACGGAAGGATCGGCTTCCGTTGTTTTCAAAAAATAGTCACGTGCTCAGGAGAACTTATTATTTTAAAATTTAAGAAAAATAAAAAAAATCCTACAAAGCGATGTCAATTAGTTCCTATGAAACAATTCGTTAACCATTTGTTAATAGGTTCTTTTGCACATAAACTCTCATTAATATATATATCAGAACAAAAATATAAACATTTCTGAAATTATGCTATTATCCCCACAAAAAATAGTCACGTGCTCAGGAGAACTTATTATTTGAAATTTTTTAAAAAATCACTGAAATGCTACAAAGCGATGTCAACCAGTTCCAATGGTGCAAATCGTTAACAATTTGTGACTACTTTTTTTTGCAAAACATCTCTCATTAATATATATCTGAACAAAAATACAAACATTTCTGAGTTTATGCTGGTCTCCTTCTACATCAAACTCTCAAAGTAAGCACAAATATTAGTCGGCCGCTTCTGCGGCCGACTAATGATAGTTATAAATGTCGGAAGTTCCGCAACGAATTCCATGTTCTCTGCTCTAACTATGGCTGCATACCACGAAATAAAGATCACCGACTACAGTCAGTTACAAGGAGTGTTGGCTCAAGTTATTGCATTACTTTGTCAGTAATAATGTGTTTTTATTGACGTATAAAAAGGCAATACATTTTTTGTTGGTGTTAATATTTACAATGTAGTTGTTTTGTTTATTTCAATAACTTAAAGATTATTATTAGAAAAGGTCATTCTAATTTCTTTGGTAAAACTTGGCATTAGCAAGTTGTACGGCAATCTGCATACTTTAGAATGACCTACGTTTGTAAAACAATTGCATACATTTCATGCACCTTTCTGACGGTCGCGTAGCATCCGCAATCCGTCATTGTGCCGGGATCCAGCCTTGTCTACGACAGCTTGCCCGAAGTAATGCGGAAATTGACATAGGTATTAACAGTATCAGATTTGACATTAAATCATTGTCAGGTCTATCAAAGTTATTTGCGCAAATATTCAGGGGGCTAGCTCAGTCGGTTGCGTGCATGGAGTTGTTTTGATGGACATTGTCGCCGTAATAATGGTCTATGCCTTTATCATTTACAATTTTATGTAGCGCTTTTTATCTGTGTGGCGGCCGTGAAAAAAGCAAAAATGGATGCACAATGAGATGCCTTTCCTATCAGTGTTGTTTAGTGTGTATGTTAAATTATTGGATCCGACCAATTACTGTCGAGATTTTGTTTTTTTATAACAAAGTATTTTATACAAAAAATATGGAATTTAAGAAAATTTGCTGCAAAAGATGCAGAAAGAAACAAGTTTATTGTTAAGACATCTACAAATGTATCATAAAATAATGTGATAAGTATTTGTATTTTATTTGCCTTTTTGTGAATTTATTATACACGCACCGCAATTTGCGCTATAAATTAATAATTAAGGGCGAGCCTTAAAACTCTGATTAGAATTTTTCTTTGCGGATTTTCTGTTTGGTTGAGCTCAACATTTCTATGATATATTAAACTATAAAATTTTAATAATCATGTTATTTTTACATGTTATTTTCTATTTCAGAAATGTATGCTACGAACGTTAAAATCAACTCAAGATAGTCATCGCGAGTACAAAATGAACTGTGCAAGTGTTGAGGTAGGTTATGGTTTCATTTCATATCCATCACATTCTACCTTAATATATTCAAAAACAGTTATCGTTATTGAATCAATAGTTAGGCCATGTTTAATTTTAATAGGTTTGTCTGTCATGCTAATCGTACTACAAATTTCAATTTCAGTTGGCTTGCAGCTAAAACATCAAACACGATGGGCAGCGACTGATATTATCGTTGAGATGTAGCGCGGGAAGTATAATTGACAGGACGTTGTTCATTGTTAATCACGCCTTCATGGTGATTTACTTTAAGCCACACCTTTTGTTATTGTTTCAACATCCGCAACGGAAATGAATCCATAGCAAAATCAATTTGGAAATAAAATAAAGCGTCTTTTGATTGGAGCCCCAGATCTATCAGTCGTCGCATGACAAAAACGTTGTCGACGTATTGTCAAGTGCCGCAGTGCAACATGTGTTTATTGGAAATGCTCGCTGGGTCAATTTTGATTGAAACTAGATAGCTATCATAAATAAACTGAAAGCCATAGCTGTTTAAAGACGTGGTATTTGGTGCTCCATCTTTATTATTGTCCTTTGATTTGTTAGAAATGTATTAAATTTCGGATGAGTAGTAGTTGCAATGAACAGAAATGATCCTTTTTTTACATTAAGTGAAAAATTGCTGCACCGAACCTATTTACTCTCTAACAATTTTTGAAAACACTGTAAGTGTCACGAGACAATGTTAACTGCCGTTTACTCGGTTGCAATATTTTTATGTATTGCTAATTAATTATTTAACGAAGTCATATAAAGCGTAGTTACTGTAGAAAATGAAACTACATGTATTTGTGTTCTTTGATTAAAATAGCAAGATCTGAAAACTGCTAAAATAACGAGGCTCAAATTGTAATCAAGACAAGCCCGTGACTTACATTGATTTTAAGATTGTAAGTTTATTTCTCTTAAAGGTGTGTGATGGATCCGACTTGATGGTGTTCGGCAAGCGTGGCGTACAAACTCGGGATGTGATTACCCACAAGCTACCCAATCTACAACAGTATCTACGATAACTACAGAATCAACAACCGTCTTACCATCACATGCACAGATGACAAAAACAACAACAACGATAACAGCAAAACCTACAGTGCAAACTAGCACAGTGCAAACTAGCACGCCGCCAACGTTTGGTATAAGTAACACTTATACCGGTCAAAATCTTTTAATGTGCTACGGTAGTCGTCCTTGCACTGTCTAAAAAAAAGAAAAAAAATCAAAATATCAAAACATCTCTAACGGCAAAGGGCCTTTCATATTATTGTCTGTGTCATATTACTCATGTGGTCATTTAAATTGTTGTTTGTTGTTGGTTTTTTTGTGTTTAGGAGTAAATATAATTTCAGGAATGATTTAGATCTAACTATTGTTCGTTACTGTTCTAACATTTTTACCATTTATTAAAATTTTATGTATTGCAAAATAAAAATAGATTTAAAACATGTGTTTTTTCCAAGTTTAATTACTGCATTTTGCGTTCGATAGTTCGATATTTTTATCTATGACAGTGCAAAGATGAAAGGAGCAACGCCTTAAACGTTACCTGAAGAAAAGAACTGAACTGACTGCACAATTTCTAGAATATGGTTTAGGCACGCAACACGAAAATGTGTCATCTTTGACATTTTTAACATATATAGCAGTTTATATCTTAGATAAAACTATCAAATGTATTTTTTCTATTCTTGTTATATTATTGTTACATATTTTTACACAATAACTGTGTATTGTTTAATGATAACGTTTTAACTTCTCAAAGATGTATTTGCTCATGGCGTCACTTTTATGGTATCTTTTCTCAGGACCATTTCCGTCGCAAAGTCCACAAATGTCTTCACTGTTATATCATATATTATTGAAAAAAGTATTGTCCGGTCTACAAAACCTACTCGTTTCTTAATTGTTTTTATCGCACACTCATAAATTTGTTGAAAAGAGGCCATTTATAACAACAATCAAAATTCAGAAACCTGTTATACATATAAAGTAGGCAACTTTTCGGGGTCGTTATTTAACGCGTTTAAAATTTTTTTATCAAAAATCATACCGAAACAAGACTTTTGTCCATATTAAGTGCTTTTATAAACAAATCTGGCATTGTGGAGAGATAACAGTTACTCGCAAGGTATGTTTTAAATGACTTTAATTTATTTACTAATAGGTTATAAAAGTACTCGTATTAACTATATTTAGGATAACCTTTAATTTGACCGTACTCAGGTTTCAGATATCAGAATAAGAACGTGTTTTCGTTATAAAGTTTTATGTTAGGGTTTTTCACATTGTTGTTTGTCCAGACGGTAATACACGTCATATACATTTTCCACTCAAAAGATTAATTGGAAATGGTTAAATAATAAAATTAAAACTATGTCATTAAGCGTTTTGTAGAACAGACATTAGAACTAGTCTAAATTAATATGTTAAGGAAATGTAATTATTGCAAATGCTTTTAAGCGTAAGTTATTATAAATCAGTGAACATGCGCCGTTCTTCAATTCAAACATTAAACCTAATCGCTATATCTACGAATAGCCAGAATGAATAAAAAGTACTGTCAACTTGTAAACATTCAAGTTAAGGGCCATAAAAAGCGTTGTGTACAGTCATTAGGGTTGTGACTGTCGAATATGACTCCTGAAATATGTTATTAGGTACAATCGTGCATAGCATACATGTAGCTTGGCAACGACATTTCCAGGTCAAATTTATGTGTTGGGATAAAAACGTCCCGTCACCCACAAAGTACTGAATGCATTTTTAAGGAAACAATTTGGTAAACAATATTGGAATAAGATAAATTTTGTATAGACATCAGGCTATTTTTATCTGAGACTGATTTCTTTTGGGGTTTTTGGTATGGATCGAAGGTGTGCTGTTTATTGGTGTACATATTGAATTGCGCTTTATCCGAAGCTTGGCTGCATGGGCAGTGATATTACTGCCCTGCAATATTTCATATTTGTCTTCGTTGGCTTTCAATGTTCTTTTTTCCTTTTTTTTAGTAATATGAATCACATAGTTTTTCATGATGAATGCTGATTATAACTGTGATCTGTTACAGGATGCAACAGAGATAAAGAAATATTAGTCGAAGATTCACAAAATCAGGAGGCCGAAACGTACATTCGTACTATCGTTCCTGAAAGCCCTCATGTCGAGTATGGCGGTTGGACCCCGAGATAACCAAGTTGGCCTCGCCTTGTTTGATAACGGAGTTCATCGGCAGTTTGATTTCGATTCCTATTCCAACCAGGCTGATTTATTATCTGCAGTGGAGAATATCACCTTCCGTCATTTTACGAACAACATCAACACCCAGGACGTTGTTAATTTCCTAAATCAGAATCTCCGAGTTAACCGTAATGGTGACAGAGGACAGGTCAAAGACATCGTCTTGCTAATAGCTGACCTTTCTGCTCGTTACGGACGGAATCTGGATGGCCTTTCCTCGGACATCAACCAGCGTATCTCTAGTGGCAACTAGGCTGGATCGTTTGTTCATTTGCAGGCAAGAAATAACAGGAATGACCGTCCAAACTACTTGCATCAAGACTTTGTTGTTATAAACGTTGGAAGTTACGCAACACATTCCGCCTTCTCTTTTCAAACTTATGGCGCATACCACGAAGTTAACATCAACGCCTACATTGAGCTACAGGGAGTTTTGTCTCAAGTTATTGCATTACTTTGTCAGTAAACATGTATCTTCGACGAAAGACAATGATAATACATGTACAATTTTGCTTTTAATATTTAGTTGTCTTGATTATTTTGGTAATTAGAGTTTGTCCTTCTTCTAAACATAATCATTGCCTTTGTTAAACTTGGCATTTACTAAATACCAGCACGACTATAAGAAATACCTCAATTTGTAAAGAAAACTACTTAATCATGTACATACACTTCTGCTAGACTCTTTTTGTATTGGCTTCCTTCCTTTGTCCGTATTTTGTTTGGTATCATTCGCTTGAGCTCATGAAAGTGAGCACACGTCTAATCGCCAGTGAAAATATTTTCGAAATGTCTCGGTACGACGGATATTTCGGTCGGGAGAGCACTCGCCCTATAAGCGAGGGGATCCCGGTTCGAATCCTGGTTTGGCTGCACATTCTTTCTACACCTGTGATATTTGGCGCCAAATGGGGGGCCGTGATAGTTAAACAGTTCGGCCACCAACCTGTAATAGCATTAGCATTTCAATATACGTTAGGAAACATTGATATTTTATCAAGGTATGGGAAAAGACAAACGTCATAGAATCGTCCGCAGCTGCTCGGTTAACGAAGATTCAACTATCCTTATTTCAATATGGATTCTAAATAAATTTTGAAAAATTATACCAGCGATTATATATGCGATTCCTTAACTGTTAACTGTCATCCCATTTCGATCTTTCCTCCCTGCAAAAGCTTTGGTCGATTTTGTGAGTTTTGGTTTTACCCACGCCTCGATTTAACATCTTTGTTTAACGAAGGCACGAGAGGATTTTTATATTAATTTTATAAAAAGAAATAAAAATGATGTATATTATTATGTATTAAATTCCTGGAGTATATTCCAATCCCTTGGGAAAATGGAAAAATAGGATTTTATGATCGGTTTTGTTAGAATATTGGTTACGTTTATTTTCGAATCGTGGTTATAAGATATTGGCCTAGCTGCATTTATATTTTAACACCTATATGAGACAAAATGTTATATACTCAAACAAAAATTTCAATCCGGAAGACTGACTGTTAAACCAGCCAGATCGCTATCTTGGTGAAATACAAAACTGTGGATGCATTAAAATGTTCGTGTTCTTCTTTTGTTAAACACCATTTTCGTACTGTTTGTAATTTCGTGGAAATTTTCTAATCTATTTTGATGTCAAATATTTATTTCGTGGTGGTTTCAAGTCCGTGGATCAATCTGCCGACGAAATTCACGAAAATTGGAACTACACTAATGTTAACAGGTATACAGTAATTTAATGAGGTCCTTACGTTTGTGTCAAGATTTTCCTGGCACCCATTGAAAATTATCAACTTCCATCAATAGTTATTCAACAAGGAAGTTTGCTACACATGTAAGAGTTTAATTGTAAAACGGCTAATCAGTTAGTGTGCAGATAGCAACAAAATATCCGTTTTAGCAACAAGGAAGTTAGCTAATTGTTAAAAAGTAAGCGGTTATTCACTGAGTATGCAGATAGCAGCAGAATTTCAAAGATGAAAAGGAAACTTGAAAGCCGAAAAATATGACACATATTAAAATTTTGTTTAGTTATGTGCATGTCCATTAATGTCCATGAACAGGCTCAGGCTCAAATACACCGAGCCTGAAATATTTTCATATTTGTCGTGTTCGGTGGCTTTCAAAGTTCCCTTTTCATCTGTTTCAAAATCCAGTTGTCATAAATAGTAAGTTTTAGGCTGATATTATATTTTGCCCTTCTACTGGTCTATCTGAAGAGGTAAGTAACTATTTACACTGCAAATTCGTCCTCTGCGATAAAGTCTTATTCATCTAACAAATCATTATTTCCAATGGTAAACATTGTGACGTTTTACTTTAAAAGACTTGGTCACTTTAAAACTGTTCACAATTTATTGGACGTTGCACAATGTTTTGACGTGTGACGTCGCCGAGCACGCACGTTTTGACACGAGTTGCTGCAGAAAAAGCGTACCGTCATTCACTTTGTCGTTAACATGGCTGTTCCAACAGCCATTAGAAAAAGCCGCAATATCACAAATTCATCTCATAATTTCTGAATGTATGAAAGTTTTTATGCGTGTAAATATAAGGATTGAATCGAGATTTGATGGTTTTCATTTGGGTATGAAAAACATTTGGCTTGTTAAAAGTATGCATGAAGCCCTCCGGGCTTCACACACTTTAAAAACACCCAACTGTATTCCATACCCAAATGAAAAACACCCAATTGTATTCCATACCCAAATGAAGACCATCATATATCGATTTTTTCCTTACGTTTGTGTGTGGCTGCTCTTTACCATTTTCACTATGGGGAATCACATGATCAAAATAATCTCTAAACAAATGTAAAACAATGAAAAATGAAGTATATTTTGTCCATGGTCTGTGTGAAGCTTTATTATGTAGCCTATCATATGCCTACTGGAAGGTATAATTATAATGACAATATTTCGCTCATGACCTCTTCCTCATAATTCAGAACACCCAAACACTATAAAACATGGCACTGCAGAGGTAATCTGGTAAAATTCTAAACAAAACACTTGTTAGCAGTTGTAGTATAAAACATATAGTCTGTGGTCATATGATAGTACATTTATAAATTCTATTTGTGCAACTCAGAAATGAAAACTTCACAAAATTTAAAATTTCCCTATAGCTTAGAGATTATTTTGATCATGTGATTCCCCACGGTGATTTTATTTAAGAAACAACGTACGTACATATCGGTGCAAATGACTTACAATAAAATACCGCTCCCTTGAAATCTTCATATTCTATCAAAATTATGCATTACGGGCAGTTTACTGTCTTCACTGGATATGATCCCAGCAATTCGACAAATGACTCTCATGCCCTAATTGTTCTGCTCGTACCTACACACTGATAAGATTTCCATAATACAGTAGCTTTTTTTTCTTTATCAAGTGACATAGATCTATTTGAACCTTTACAGTCTTTAAAAAAACTTTTTTTTCTTGTCAGTGAAATAATGTTCCAAAGTACATGCATTCACGAAATTCAGTCTTTCGTAAACCATGCGAGCAATTTACCCAGTATAAATATTTGTTATTTTTCAACATATTTTGTGTATGTCGCTAACCTTTTAAGAACAGACAATAGGTCGATAAGATCATAAATGACGGATTTCCTGTTTTTAGTTTATATGATAATAACATCAACATGATAAGTGCCATATTTTATTAACGAAGAGCGACTCACAAGATCCTAATCATACCGCGTGCATTTGTGCGAAATAATGACTCTGTTTATATATTTTCTTATAGGAATAACAAGTGTACCTGTTCTTGCACAGTCTTCAAATGGTACGTTTGTAAATACGTATGTCTTTTTTTCTCGGAATTCTTTTCAATTCAATTCTATTCACACTATTCATTTGCACACTTCAATTTTGCACTATTCGTTCTTAGTTATTTTTTCCAACAAATAGTGAAAATGACTTCATGTATATGTGTGCATATCTGGTTAATTAAAAAACAAAATGCGGTTTAAATTCCTATTTTTTTTTACATGTTAACAAAACCTCCTATGTAATGCCGGCGGAAATCACTCCTACATTGTAATAACTCAAATTAACTTATAGCCCATGTTAGTTTTTATAAAGCAGCTTGTCGCGTTAAAAGATTTATGACGTTGAGTTAAATTTTACAACGCGTTTGTATTACGAAGCATTTTATTTTTTAAAGAAACGCTTAAAACAATCATGATTGGTTGGAAAGGTGCTAAAGGATCATTTCATGAAAATCATTTAACTTACTAAAATTTTAAGTTAATATGACCGTAGTTTTGGCGATAAGTTTAATAAAGGAAAAAGTGCTTTGCATTATTATCTGTAAATTTCCCAAAAACTAGTTAGTCAATGAGAAATTAATTCAAACATTGAAATGAGAAAAAAAACAATGTGAGTTTTTTATTAACAAAAAGTATTAAATCATATTAATTGCTGGTTAAAACTGATATTGTATGAGTACAGACACGTTATTTGAGTGTCGTATCGAACATTTGATTCATTCGGACTGTGGACAATTTTCGATTTAGATTGCTTAAGATCGGTAAAAGTTGAAAACTTAATAATACCACATCACAAGCTTTGTAAACAATTTTTAAAAGGACCATTTACGAAATCATATGACGAAATTACCATGGAAAACTCCGATTACGTTAATGATGCCAGTAAATGCAAATGTCAAAAGGCATTTGATCACCAATACGTTTATACTTGATAGTTGTCTGTCCAGAATATATCGGTTTAAAAAAGAAACAAGAAAAAAGAATAATGTGGTTGTGAAAAAATTAAGCGTTGGATTTTGTTGTTTTTTTAATTAAAAGGAAGATAATATGCAAAAACTGATATTTAAGAAACTGTTTCTTATTTCTTTGCATAAGTGGGTATTAAGTTAACGTTAATGGTTTTCCTTCTGTCATATACTTCTAAGTTTAACAGTCAAATATCGGTTTGAGACTTTTACGTTAGCATTATCGATCTCACCATTATTTAGGAAAGAGGAAATGACCTTGATCCCTGATAAAACATAACAACACCTTCCCGCTTTATCAAATGTCCAGATATTTTAAAATGCCA
This sequence comes from Corbicula japonica, assembly GCA_038501625.1. NCBI lineage: Eukaryota > Metazoa > Mollusca > Bivalvia > Venerida > Cyrenidae > Corbicula > Corbicula japonica. The sequence goes on along the minus strand of JAZAYU010001161.1, from coordinate 67,127 downwards.
CACATTAAATGAAGGATAATATAGCGTCACTGAACACAAGTTTTGAATTAAAAAACTGGTAGGTTTTAATTTTTATTTAAATCACCAGCCTGTTTGTTCAACTGATTTTCGGAAGCTGGAAGATAAGTCATTTCTTCAAGGCAGGTGTTGTCTTTTTCTTTATTTTGAAGTACACCTAATTACGAATCTCCATTACATAAAATGTTTATAGTTTCAGTTGCACCATGTGGCACACTTGTAAATTTAAACAGAAAAAGTGTAAGAAGGAAATACGATGTATCTGCGATTCGGAATTCACCAATCTCACTTACATTTATAGTTTCAGTTGCACCATGTGGCACACTTGTCGCTTTAAACAATAACGTGTCAGCTTTCTCATTTAAGTTTATTGTTTCAGTTGCATTCTGTGGCCCGCTTGTAGCTGAACACAACAACGTTTTGGAGGGAAATCTTGTTAAACTGCAAATCAGTACTTCCCCAGAAAAACAAATAAAATGGCAAAAAGAAAGACTATCTACGTAAGTAGATATAAAGAAAAATGATGTTTACGATTATACTTCTAACGCATCGGGCACATCCCATGCGCTCTTCATATACGGACAATCTGGCCGGTACACGGACAGCGGCAATTACAGAGTGGCGTGTAGCAACGGATACTCCAATGTTGTGTATGTTAAACACACAGGAAATTTAAAAGATGCAGTAAAAACTCTTCACGAACAAGCTCTGAAAGCATATAACAATTTATTATCCGTTTTTAATAGAGTAAAAATTGATTGCAAAACTAAACTGTCAATGTTTGATACACTAGTTGTACCAATACTTCTTTATGGTTCAGAAATATGGGGTGTCTATAATTATAAGGAAATTGACAAGCTTCATTTGAGATTTTGTAAATATATCCTAGGAGTAAGACCTCAAACATCTAACGTAGCGGTATTTGGCGAACTTGGTAGAAAACCTTTATCTGTGATTGCAAAAGAACGTGCGCTTAAATATTGGTTAAAAATCATGCATAATAATGACTCATTGATCAATAAAACTTTTCTGAAACAAAAATCAGTCCTAAGACAAGGATCCTGGGCTTTCAATATAAAATCAACTTTTGACCGATTAGGGCTAGGATTTATTTGGCAAAACTTCGACGCGAACAATAGAAATTATTCTGTATTAATTAAACAACGGCTTCATGATCAATATGTTCAAAGCTGGAGTGAAGAATTATCAAATCAACCTAAAATGGAATATTACAGAAAATATAAGATTGAATTTAAATTTGAAAACTATTTGTGTCTCGTGAATAATGATAAAATTAGAAAAGAAATGTCACGTTTTAGATTTAGTTCACATAGTCTTGAAATCGAACAAGGGAGGTTCTTAGGAATTGATAGAGAAAATAGATATTGTAAACTTTGCACTCAAAATGTCATTGAATCGGAGTTTCATTTCTTGCTGTGCTGTCCGGCCTATAGTAACATACGAAGACAATACTTTGAAAATCAATCCTGGCCAACAATTCAAAAATTTATTAATATTTTGTCTTGCACAAATCCACGTAAAATCAGAAATACAGCTAAATTCATTTATAATGCTATGAACATAAGAAAGGAAAAACTAAAAAATTGACCTGCTTCGTAAATAATTATTCATGTCATCTTAAAACAATTTTTCTGCCTTTGTGTCTATTTTACGATTTGTTTGTTGTTGTTTTTTTGTTTGATTGTCGTTTTGCTTTGTAAAATTGTAACTGTTTTTCTCATTACATGTGTATATGCTTGTGAAATGTCTTGGCCATTTGTATTTTGTTATTGTTAATGGCCATAGGCAACATAATGTTTGCCGATTTGCCAATAAACTGGAAACTGTTAATATAGGTAATGGTTCTTTTCAAATGTTTTATCATGATGATTTTTCTTCGAAAAATATTTAAAAAACAAGCTTAAAATATGCATGCAGGAAATATCTACTTTATAAAGGCAGAGAGATCAGACAGTTATAAGAATATGTTTATCAATATGCGCAAGTATGAACACACGTCATTTCATTTTGTAACTTGTGTTTGTCTGTTATGCATTGTTTCGTATTGCTTTAGGAATAATTGTAGAACAAAACTGAAATTCGCTTACAAGAAATGGACACATAAAGAAATTACAGCCAAATCGTAGACAAGAAAGGTACTGGTTTGTAGTTAGATCAATTTGCAAAAAAAAACCAGGAAGGTGATGTCGCCTTGGATCGGTCAGTGGCAAAGCATATTTCCGTTGGGAAGGGGGAATATGTAGCTTTAGGTCAACCACCTTGGTCCGTCAGGTTTTTAAATGGATAAACATTAACAAGATGCTTTGGTGAATACATTACATCCTCTACAGTAAAAATCTTGTTTATACATCTTTCACTTGAATTAAAATGTATCAATAATAACGTGAAAATAAAACAGACCATATTTCAAAATGTAGATTGTTGGATATATCCAAAAGTAAACTGCAATTTTATTTTCAGTGCCACTGCCTCCATCGACACCACAGTTCAGTTTTACCCAAGACACAAATGACTGCAAACAATGCTTAGTAGGTCAAACAGACAAAGAATTATTAATTTCGTGCTTCACTGAAGGCGGATCGGAACCGTTGGATTTGAACATGTACAAGAACGGAGGAAAATTAGGTTTAGATATCTACATTCAAACGTTAGACGGTGGCTTGAAAAGGAGACATATTAGATATGTTTTTAAACCCGTTATTGGTGACGTGGATGCTGTTTTCAAATGCGCAGTGAAAAATCCTGCAGCATCAGTTGCTTTATCGACAGAAGCAACATTATTTATCTTTAGTAAGTACAATTTTAAAACATCCTTTACATAAACTTAACTTTAACATTTATCGAAACAAACATCAACTCCGATTTTCTGTCGGAAATAAGACTAGATTTACGAATTTGAAGAGTTCAACATTAATTGCAAGTCTACAACAAAGGAACTTCTCGTTTATTGTAGCAAAAGTATATTTAAAATATATGGGTAATTTAAATGAATAAAAGAACATTATTAATAATAGTAAATATTAATTCAACTGAAAAATGAAATCGTGGAACAGCTTTTAAATTGGTGAAGATTCAATTAACAAAGATATTTTCAATGTTTTATAATATATAAAATCAACTTATGTAAGAAATAAATAAAAAATTGTAATTTCAAAATGGTTACACCTGTCAAATGCAACTTCACTCTTTTCAGCTGTATGGTGTTATTTCAGACAAATGCATTGTATCATCCACAAAAAGTCACAGTGTTATTAATTCGTGACAAAAGTGATTGTCATTTATTCAAAACCGAATCATATTAAATTATTTTTCTGCCATATTGTGATCAGAGCCGCCAACCCGAATAGAAAGAAGTACCAGATATTACTGTAAAAGAAAACCAGAGCATTGAAATCCAATGTCAGACACGTGGAGGACGACCACTATTACAACCAACATTCTTGTTTGGCTCCTCATGGACAAATACATCTCAGATGAACGTCACATCAGCTGGGCGAACGTTCACAGTATTGTCTAGTTGCACACGCAGTTTCACAAGAATTGAAAACAATATGAATGTATCATGTTGCGTCAATATTTTGGGAAATTCTTATTGCAGCGAAATGCAAAGAGCTACAGTCTTGTGTAAGTAGTTAAAATATATATTTCAAATGTAGTAGTTCTCAGTATTGAGAATAGAAGCTCAGGTTACAGCTCAGGAGCAATTATGGCATGAAATGTTATGAGGAAAACAAGCCGGTGTTAAAACATAAACTTTATTAGCAAACCACTTCTACACAAAGCAAGTTTCACTTAAGGTTAGAAAGCAGACATCACTTGAGTTTTCTGCGTGATCATTTGTTTTCTGAATCATCTGATTGTACAATCATTAATAAAGGCTTTGTTTTCCTAGTTTGCTCAAATTCTTAATTCTTAATGTATCTCTGAATTGTCCATCAAAATGTTTTCAAGATGATGAGGTGTGAAAATAAAATTATCGGTTTATAACATTTTCCAAAAATACTTTTATTATATTGTAATAGAAAGATGCATTCTGATAATAAGTACTTGACGAAAATGTCAGCAACCTTAAGATGTGAGATGATGGAATATAAGTATCATTCACGTGTGTTGGGTAAAGATCGCGTGATACAGCCCGAGCGAAATATGCACAAGGGCGGTAACGAGGCTAAGTGCATATTTCACGAGGGCTGGATCACGCGATCTTAACCCAACGTAAGTGAATATACTTTTTTTGCATACCGTATTTATTTTGCGCATTTTAGGGTATTTTTCTGTACATTTTTCTTCGCACTACTTTTTTATAGTAGCGGAGTGATATACGAGACATTCCATCGTTCATTCATAAATGCGTAAGACGTCGTGACGTCATATAAGGCGCGTGACTCATTCTACATGGGGGTGTAGAATCAAAATTTCTTGCATACCAGATCAGGTCATCCGGTGTTTTCACCCGTGTAGGAAATTTCGATTCTACACCCCCCATGTAGAATGAGTCACGTGAGTGACGTCATATATTCAAGTTGTTGACGTCATTTATAAAAATGGTTTGCGTTAATGTCAATATTTCAGCATAAGGAAAATAAAAAAGTATGTATACATACATAGAAATGTTATAAATAATAAAAGGTATGCAAGAAAAAGTATCTTGCATGAGACAATCGGTAAAGATAGAAAAATCTGTCACCTCGGGTGAACTATTTTGGCGGGAACTCGGCAGAGCCTCGTTCCCGAAAACAGTTATCCCTCGGTGACAGATTTTTCCATCTTCACCTCACACTCATGCATGATACTTATATTCCTACACGGGTGAAAACACCCGATGACCTGATCTGGTATGCAAGAATATAGTCTCCTTTGTCCGATTCATACTCCTCGTCTTTTGAATAGATGCCATCATGATCTTGGGTGTGTATTTATTTCCTCAATTTCACCGAAGGTATATCTTATTGATGGTCTGAATCACAACGCACGTGGCGATAATGGTTAGGTACTACACATTTTGATTTCAATTAGATTTTGACCCATTGAGCAACCTCCGTTAACACCTGTTGCACTGCAGCACTTCACAACGCGCCGATCACGTTTTTTTTGTCTTGCGACGACTGTTTTAACTGCCGCTGCAATTGAAAGATGCTGTATTTTACTTTAAAATTAGGTTTTGCTGTCAATCAATTTTTGTCGCTGTTTGTTCTTTCCCCTTGCGAATGTTGAGACAATTACAAAATGTGTGGCTTAAAGTAAAGCAACCTAAATGCGTGATTAACAATCAACAACGGTCTGTCAATTATACTTTGCCGCGCTACTTCTCAACAAAAATATCAGTCGCCACAAATCTTGTTACTTTTGAAGTCTTTGGTTGCATGCTAAAATCTGACTGAAATCGAAATTTTTGGTAATTTGGCTTATAACACGTTATTGCTATACTATCACTACCGGAAGTGTGAGGTTGGTGCACCCTAAAACCTGGTTTAAACCTCCAGTGGCAATTTGTTTTGCCACTGACCGTTCCAAGGTGGTATCCCCAAAGGTTCTTTTTTTCGTTAATTGTTTGTGGCGTCTTATTTGAATTAACATACTTATAACAAACATGCTCTCTCTTCCTCTCTTTTTTTCCGCTGCGTGGGGAGGTTGTGTTTTGTGTGTGGCGATTCCTGATATGCATATATCATTTTTTTTTCAGCATACGCATTTTAAAATAAACGTCTTTTTGTACTATATTTCTTTGAAAATTGCAGTTATTTTGTTATACCCACACGCTGTTCATTTTAGCTTCAGTATTGATCATAGGACGCTGAAAATTCACTTTTTGTTTAGTTCCACCCGTTGAGATAAACCTGACAGAGGAACGAAAATATAACAAAGACAACGGTGATACACCACTAACTCTAAACTGCTCAGTTGGTGCATCCAACCCCGGAGTCAAGGTAGACTGGCAAGGGGTCCAGGATATTCCAGGGACAACTATAGAAGAAGTGATCACAGTAGACCGACAAACAAGTAGTTCAACACTCTCTGTGGTACATTGTAATTAAAGTGTAATGTTTGGATTACGTAAATATTTATTGCTGTTGCAAAAGCTGCTAGGGTTAAACTTTCTTAAAGATGATATGTGCGTAAAAAATGTAATATGACTCAATTGCGTTTAAGGTCAACAACTTTATTTTAATAAATGCTGTATTGCGGTCTAAGAATAATAAGCGGTAGGTTGAGTTTTTAAAAAATTACAAGCTTGCTAGAAATACTATGTGCATTTATTATTTCTAACAAAATGAAAAACCAATCATTTCTTTCAAGTTTAAAGTCACAAGATAAAGGATTGCAAAATCAACATCACCACCGAGTCTAATCGTTTACGTTAGATCCCAATCGTAATTGATATAATATTATCCGGATATCATCTTACTTGCTGAGCATAATTGTGATATTTCGGATGAATATGAAACTAGGTAAAATGGTTTATAAACACATTTTAATATAATAAGGATATTGTTGTTTTTTTTTACAAAAGTGGCCTTATTTCATAATCTAAAGTATGTTTTATAAATTTTAAAGATATGTTTTCGTAAGTGTTTATAGATGAACTGAGAGCAGCATTTTTTAAATGGCTCATAGATGGGCCAATCTTAAACACATGTTTTCCATACTTCTTTCTTAATCTTATTTGAAAGGAGATCATTTAGAACCTGTTACTTTAATACTTTTTGGTATTATAGTAATTTAGAAAAACTATATGTGTAACCGTTTGCAGATCATGCATATTAATTTAACAAAGGAAGACAACGGCCGAGAGATAACGTGTTCAGCTGTCAATGACGAGTTTCCAGATATGGGAGTTTCATCCACATCGTATAAGGCCAATATAACCTGCAAGTATATCTTTGTCGTATTCATTCACATGCAAACTTATCTTAGTATTTTTTTTGTATACATTTGTTTGTTTTGTGTCGCCCGCGATAGCAGGTGGACATGTTGGTATCTTATTGTCCGGAGGCAGCTTACGAGGTGCCGTCCTGTAGTCACAAACTTAAACATAAAAATTAATGTTAGTTGTAATATTGAAAGTACTTGTCCTGTTAAATCTTAGAGTGTTTCATTTGCATGAACAAAGCAATCTGCGATAACAAGAATGATAGCATAGTTTTGCATAATTTTGTTTAGAAATGTGTCTTTCATATGCTTTTTACATAATTATGTAACTTAGTGTGGCTTAAATTTTAAATTTTAAAGTACGTGTCCTATAATAAAAGAGCGGCAATAGACAAAAATGTCATAATACTGCACATATGAACATAAACCTATAAATGCTTGTTACTATCTTTATCTTCGTTAGATGTTTAGAATTATAATAATGCTGCCATTGTAATTATTTCCTTTTTGCAACAGTGATTTTAAACAACAGCTGACGATAAAACTTGCAAACTTATTTTCTTAAATTGCGATAATATTGCCTTTGTTATTTCAAAAATTACATTCATTAAAATTTTTAACATTGTTTCAAGCTCTAGAAAATTAACAGTACAATTTTGATCCATCCCAAACGATGGAATGCATATGGCGGTGAACATGGAGCCTTCAATGCGGTATTTTGAGATTAATATCATTCCATGTTTAGCGGCGTATGGTCCCCAGATTAAAGAATGGGTTTGAGAAAACAATGGTCGGAACTAAACACAATAGAATTTTGACAGGGGATCTGAGAATATAAATCCTGCATATCACAGACAACGCCAAAGGCAAAAATTTAAAAAGCAGGACGTATATCCTAGGGGTGATTGCACAATATCCGAATATGTATATATTGGGATATTGAAACCACCCATCTATAAACTGGCCGAAATATTAAAACAAAGGCATTTTTAGAAGTACTATTGACTTAGTACATAAGTATAGTGCTCAACGACCTTCAAAGGACTAACTGATAACAGCACTGATTGAATGTACGGGGAGACTTTTACAGCCGCCACACGGCACAAACAACGCTACTGTTGTAGATGCTGTAGTAATACCATCTTGATAGCATAATAACACAGGTCAGCAACAGTGTCGTATGTATTTTAAAACTTTATCAAAAACTAAATTTTAACATTTCCTTTTAAGATTCGCCAATAGTATACGTTCGTGGAAGCAGCATTAGAAAAATATATGTTGGAGATGATGTCGAGTTAAACTGTGATGTTGATGGAAACCCAGTGCCTTGTCTGGTTTAATGAAACTTCAATCATAAAAGGTACAACATATGTCGGATATTAATATAATTAAGACTGATCAGGTCAACATTAAGCTAAGTGTAATAGAATAACTCTGCTGATACCTTCCTACAATAAAACCATGTTTCTTTTATCCCTGTCATCGTGTTCTTGCTGATTTAATTCCAGGAGCTCTGGTCTCGTTAAGATCATAGAGGATCCGGCCTTTTTGCTTTGCATTGCTATTATCTTCTCTAGTTTATGTGAGTGTGTTTGCTTTAGCATGCAACATTTTTGAGCTGATGGGTGAGTTGGAGTGATTTCACCAAGACAACTTGTACTTTTGTGGTGATATGAGAACCTGTTGTGGCAAGTGTGAGGTAGATGCACCCTAGAAGCTTGTTAAAACCCCCAGTTGCAAATTATTTTGGCATTAACGGTTCAAGGCGGTAACCCCAAGGGTTCTCATTTGTGTTAATTGTTTGTGGTGTCTTGTTTGAATGCAACATACTTATGAGCATATGCTCTCTTTTTCCTCTCTGTTTTTTTTTGTTCGCTGCGTGGCGAGGGTGTGTTTTATGAGTGTGGCGATTTATGGTATGCATATTTCACTTTTTAGTTAACGTCACAACGGATATTTACAACGTATTATCTGAACTGCAGTCATGTTAGTATTAACCTTGTTTCTGTTTGTTGTTTGTACTATAAAAGTATTTTAGCGATATTGTCTAATTAAATTATCACATGGAACTTAACATCAATAGTTCTCCAGATAAAACGATGCACAAAATAAAATATGTAAAACTTGCATAGTTATGGACAAGATCAGAAATTTAATATTGACTTTATTCTCCTTAAATTATAAGTCAAATTTAGGAAACGCAGAATAACCATGTTGCAGCATTAATTTTAAAATGCAGCTTTATTTTTATTTTTTAATGAATGGGTATCGAAGATAAAACTTGCAAAACGGGTTTTTTTGCAGATACACTGTATTAATAGTTGTGTGTTATGCAGAGATAACTAAATTAAATCTTTAACAATATTACAAGCTCAAGACAAGCCAATAAGCTATGAGTTATAAATTCTATAAGATATAATACGTGTGATATCACCACTAAAAAGGGAAATTAAAAATATTTAACTATTATAATAAAATCAATTCTTTATCATATATTTCAGTGGTTCCTTTTCAAAGAAGAGATATAGATCAAGAAATTTTGCTCACTTTTCTGAATTGTTTGCTTTTTAAAAAAAAGGTTAAAACTGGAGTAGGATAGAATTTGTTGACCCAACATAAAAAATGATTATTATATACACTTTAAAAAATTGAAAAGGTACCTAAAGGTGTTCTAAATAGAAATTATAGTATACTTTTATATTCATTATGTCCATTCAAAGCAGAATAAAAAGATCAGCAACAAAGGTTGCAGATTGAGTACACGTGTTTGTTTTTTGTTTATAAATAGAGGTACAAATCTTATGTAAATATTATCCATTTAATAAGAGCTACTCGATCCGGTATTTACAATTCCATAAATCATAAATTGTAAATCTTATCATAAGAACCATTCGGAACACTCTTTCCCATATTTTGTAAGGTAAGCCATAGTCTAGGCTTTGTACCACTAAATTTCGATTTTGGATAAAAGCGCCAGACGTTATGAACTATTCTGATTTTTTGCTTTTAGCACTTGTATATGCGTATATTTATATTTGCCACAAAAGCTTAACATGCTACATCTCATTGTTTTATTTATTCGACAATAAAAAATAAAGCTATGACAACAGTGACTGTAAAATCTGACCTAGGTTCATTGAAAGCGTTAAAGGCTTATTTCTCTTGCACGAGACTGGTATGTTTGTCCCTTAATCGATTATGAGGATGCGAAGTGTACAATGCGGACTCATTTTTTATTATTATCACGATTAATTAAGATTTCGCAAAGCTGTAAGATAATCGTGATAATAATAACAAGAAATATCTTTAAAAAAGATAAACGGCGTTGATGGAAAAGTTTTATATATACATGTATATAAGAATGAAAGAAATACAGAGAGGCAAAGCAGACACAGTTTAGTTATTTTATTTTATTTGTTATAGCTGTCGACGAACCCTCCCTGCCTTCTTAGTATGACTTAGAGATTAAGCGACCGAATCATGACAACTCATAAATATATTGAAAGTGTCTTTCAAAAAAAATGTTGAAGCTTCTGCAACAATTTCATACAGTGATAACAAGTCGATTAAAGATACTGAAGCAAAATATTCAGTTTCAATACCTCGTGTAGAGTGAGAATTCAAGATGAATAAATGTCCTGGAAATTTAATAAATATAAATAATAACAGCCTGTTACAAGAGCGAAATCTACCAACTTTTACGTATATAAACTTTAAAAAAAGTGTCCGTCCTGAGTATTGAACCCGGGGCCTCCGTTTGAGAAGCGAGAGTGTTAGCCACTACACTACAATAAAGTTGTATTTCGTACTTGAAATTAACAATCAGTATCAAAGGAACTAGAAAGGAACCAGTAAGAACTAGAATTATCTACACTTCTCTTTCGTTTTACACTGTGTATTGTATGCAAGTGTTTACCTGACACCCAAGAATATTCCATATAATATTGTATTTAAGCCATCAATATTGACTTAACTGGTTACTTAAATCGTAAATATGTTTTTCCTCCAATACAACACCCACTAACAACCAATCGAATTAATCTATTTGATTTTTCCGCTGCATAATAATAAAAATCCCACTAGATACCTCTCCACCCTGCTAGATGCCTCTCTGGTGTAAATAGCCACCAATCGAAATAGTTTATTTCATTTTCCCTCTGCATAATAACAGAATACGAGTATTATTTACAACATTTCATTGGTCGAAAAACTAGGTCAAAAGTGAGCTTAGACAGCTAACGCCGAAAAAATGAGTACACGTTTAACTCAAATAGAAAAAGTATGGTATTTGTTAGTATAACTATGTTTTTTTTAATATTTTGCAGAAACTATAGGCATGAATATTTCACTTCTTTTGAGAAATATTTCAAAGGAAGATTCCCCAACGTACAGCTGCGTTGCGAGTAACAACATTGGGTGTTTACAGGCACGAAATGTAACAATCATAGTTGAAGGTCAAGTGATTTTTTCTGGTATGGTTTTAACTTTAGTGGCAATTTACATTGTTTTAATATTTCAATATTGAAATGCTGAGTTCCTTTAAAGTAAATGATTATTCGAATTCACGACATTTCATTGGGGCGGCACGAGAAAAGGAACATTCGGAGAGTTGACGTTAATCCTTGACATGACCTCGTACATGTACTTAGTTTTGTTTTGATGAATGAACGCTTCACGGTGCGCATATGCGTATTGAGATCTCACGGTTCATTGTGCGCATGCGCATTCACATGATCGTTTCACGGTGCGCATGCTCTGTCGCATCACGCTTCACGGTTTGCGCTACACGCTTCACGTTACACGTTACACGATCGTTATCGTTGGTCACACGGTTTTTCATGCAAAATCGGGGAACTAAATCGCAGGCTTAGCTGTAAAGTTGTGCAGACGACATTACTTTTTATGCATTTTGCGGTAAATAATTACATTTAGTTGTCATAATGTGTAACAAAATCTCCATTTGATTAATAGAAAATAATTGATAATTGTATGTTCTTTCAAAATATAGTAACAACTAAAATGTCGAGAAATTTGACCGAAGAAACCTTTACATGTTGCGTGCCCAAAATTAAGAACTTTTGCCATCACTGAATATCTTATTTAAGTCAAATTACATCATTTAATTAAAACATATTGATTATAATTATCGTTTTACCGTCACGTTGACACGTAGTGAATATGCAATGTTCTTTATGAATTTGATCGTAATACGTTACATGTAACACAAATTAAAGCACATGTTGCATGTTTTATCGCCATTACCAAGGAAAATCGTTTATGCACAAATAAAGCAGACGGGCGCTTTTTTCTACTGTGGTTCATCTTTTTGGCTAATATCCAAAATATAAGTTATGAATTACAAAGAGAAATTTAAGGAAGCAAGCGTCATGTCGATGTAAGAATGAGCAGATAACTTCTTTTATAAGAACATGGTTTTATATGTTTATTCCCTTGGCGGATGACTGCTTAAACGACCCAGTTGTATCAGATTTAAAAAAAAAGCCAAATTTAAACGTACATGTGTATTTAAATCGCAAGCTCATAACATAATCACACTTTTGTTGTAAGAACAAAAACAATTTGTTGTGATACCTAAGTTTTACCAATATTCCTACTTTTGGCATAAATCAGCCGCAAGGTTGTTCTCGAAACCTTATAAAAATTATATAATTCCACACACCACCGTGTAAAAAGTAGATAAAGTGATCATTTGAAAATAGGTAAATAGATAGCCGTGCAGTTTTGGTTTGAAATAGCTTGTTGGCTTCCTTGTATTTTCTTTCATCGATATATTTCACACATTAGATGGAGCAAAGTCACATTTTGCTTGGAAATAAATTCACACGCTTACTTTGTAATCTGCAGTCATGACATACAACTGCTGTGATGACAACACTGATGTACATCGTGGCTTAAACGCAGATATAACAATTTCTTGAATGTGACATTAACTGGTCCTTTGCAACTCAGAACGTATTGCGTAAAAAAACAGTCATTAGGTGTTAAAATGAACACTTACAACAGAAATTGTTTGATGTTTCTTATTTAAGTGAACATGTGCACTTTTTCCAGCTACAACCTTGGAAAAAACATTGATCGGGGTTGTTATTGGCGAAGGCGTTACATGCTTATGTTTGATAGCAGCAATTGTTTATCTTGTAGTCAAAATCTGAGGTAAGAATAAAAAGTAAATGTTAATAACATTAAGAATTGATTTATTTAAAAGAATATCAACATTTATCTATCTAGCTGTTATACATAAGACAATTTAGTAGTGTGATGGTTTCGTACTTGGTTGATTTTTTTTCCAGAATGTTTAGATGCTCTGGCGTACAGGAACTCTAATCTTAATTTTTTTTTGTTTTTATGCTCCGAAGGGAGGCATATAGTAATCGTACCGTCCGGTCATCCATCCATCCGTCCGTCCCTCTGTCTGAAATGTCAGTCCTGCAAAATCTGTCCTGACTTCTTCTCCAAAACCGCTTGGGGGATTTCACTGAAACTTCACAGGTTCTGGAGTATTTGCAACCAAGCCTAGTTGTGCATATCGTCAGGAATTTCTGCTTAACTTATATTTTGCCGAATTATGGGCCCTTTGTCGTGTTTTTAACTAACCATAACCCTAACTTCTATATAAAAATCTTGTCCATGCTTCATCTTCAAAACCGTTGGGGGATTTCATTGAAACTTCACAGTAGTATTTGTCACCAAGCCTAATTGTGCATAATGTCAGGAGTTTCCGTTCGGATTATTTTTTTCCAGAGTTATGGACCCTTAGTCTAAACAATATAACTTCTATATTAAAATCTTGTCCATGCCTAATCCCCAAAACCGCTTGGGGGATTTCATTGAAACTTCACAGGAATGTTTATCACCAAGCCTAGTTGTGCATAATGTCAGGAATTTCCGCTCAGATTAGTTTTGCCATAGTTATGGGCCCTTTTCATTTTCTACTATAACTTCTTTAGAAATATCTATCCGCACTTAATCTCCAGAACCTCTTGGCGGATTTTATTTAAATTCTTGTCACCACGCCTAGTTGCGCATAACGTCAGGAGTTTTCGCATAAATTATTTTTGGCCAAGTTATGGGCCCTTAGTCATTTGTAATATAACTTTTTTATTAAAACATTGTCCCCACTCCATCTCCAAAACCCTTTGGAGGATTTATTGAAATTATACAGAAATGTTTGTCCCCTAGTCTACTTGTGCATATTTTCAGGATTTTTCGCTTGGATTACTTTTGGCAGAGTTCGAGCTCTTACTCATTTGGTTTGCATTACTTCTATATTTAGTGAGGGATTTACTTCAAACTTCAAATATTTATTCCTTATCATCACTCACATTTTTTCTTGTCACATCATATGTGGTAAGGTCCATAACTCTAATAAATTAAATCATATTTCCAGGATTATCTCCGCTTTAATCTTAGAATTTGTTTATTACTCAAGATATTTACTACAGACGTTAAACAAATGATCCTTTCCATCTTCACTTTATATGCATGCAGTATGCTTTATCTCTTCCACAGGCATATTTTTATTACATATGTATACCAATTTGATTTCAAATGTGCCTTTCGGGGCATGTCAGTTTCAAGTGACAACTCTTGTTTTTTTTTATTCAGGCAAAAATCAAAATCAAGACAAGCAACAAGTGCATCATACAGAGTCTGATAGGTAAGGATGCGGGTATGAAAGGTTAACCTGAGTCTGATAGGTAAGGGTGCGGGTATGAAATGTTAACCTGAGTCTGATAGGTATGAGTGCGGGTATGAAATGTTAACCTTAGTCGGATAGGTGAGGGTGCGGGTATGAAATGTTAACCTAAGTCGGATAGGTAAGGGTGAGGGTAAGAAATGTTAACCAGAGTCGGATAGGTAAGGATGCGGGTATGAAAGGTTAACCTGAGTCTGATAGGTAAAAGTGCGGGTATGAAATGTTAACCTGAGTCTGATAGGTAAGGGTGCAGGTATGAAAGGTTAACCTGAGTCTGATAGGTAAAGATGCGGGTATGAAAGGTTAACCTGAGTCTGATAGGTAAGGGTGCATGTATGAAAGGTTAACCTGAGTCGCGTAGGTAAGGGTGCGGGTATGAAAGGTTAACCAGAGTCTGATAGGTAAGGGTGCGGGTATGAAAGGTTAACTTCAGTCTGATAGGTAAGGGTGCGGGTATGAAAGGTTAACCAGAATCTGATAGGTATAAGTGCGAGTATGAAATGTTAACCTGAGTCTGATAGGTAAGGGTGCGGGTATGAAAGGTTAACCTGAGTCTGATAAATAAGGATTCATGTATGAAATGTTAACCTGGGTCTGATAGGTAAGGGTGCGGGTATGAAACGTTAACCTGAGTCTGATAGGTAAGGGTGCGGCTAATAAATATTAACCTGTCGTGAGTCTGATAGGTAAGGGTGCAGGTGTGAAATGTTAACCTGAATCGGATAGATAAGGGTGCGGGTATGAAAGGTTAACCTGATTCGGATAGGTAAGGGTGCGGGTATAGAAGGTTAACCTGAGTCGGATAGGTAAGGGTGCATGTATGAAATGTTAACCTGAGTCTGATAGGTAAGGGTGTGGCTATGAAATGTTAACCTGATCGGTAATGGTGTGGGTATGAAAAGTTAACCAGAGTCTGATAGGTAAGTTTCAGGTATGAAATGTTAACCTGAGTCTGATAGGTAAGGGTGCGGGTATGAAAGGTTAATCTGAGTCTGATAGGTAAGGGTTCAGGTATGAAAGGTTAACCTGAGTCTGATAGGTAAGGGTACGGCTATAAAAGGTTAACCTTGATGCAGAATGATATTTATCGTCGGTTTCTGAATTCTAAAATTACTGTTTTTTAAAATCTGTAATTGAATGCATGCTCTCTGAACCTTATAACATGTACATGTGTGTCAGACTCAGGAAAGACCAGGGCCCAAGATCATAAAACTAAATCTGGAGATCAGTCTCAAATCTCAAGCATCTGATTGGCTGAAATGGCGACCAGTCGTCATTTCAGCCTATCAGATCCTTGAGATTTGAGACTGGTTTCCATGCTCAGTTTTATAACCTTGGGCACAGATCTCAAGGTAATAAAACCTAAGCTGGAGACCAGTCTCAAATATCAAGCATCTGGGTAGTCGCCATTTCAACGAATCAGATGCTTGAGTTTGAGACTTAAGGTGCGATTATCGTTTAATTGAATAAACATCGCTAGATGCTGTCGTTTTCGAGGTGATGGTTCCATTCCCTGTCTTAACATATGACATTTAATGAATAAAAAGCATTTTGTGCAAAGCAATCAACCCTCAAATGACACCCCATGAAATTATTTGGCTAAACGCTGTCACTGATGATTTAATTTTCCATTTGGTATTTGTTTTCAAAACAGACAAATACATTGTGAAGAGCATAAAATTGAAAACTTAAAAATTGCATTTTTAAAAATGTGTTGTTATGCCTGTGTTTTTTTATTAAGTTAGTCATGACTTGCGATACATTGAGAAGAGCATAAAATTGAAAACTTAAAAATTGCATTTTTAAAAATGTGTTGTTATGCCTGTGTTTTTTTATTAAGTTAGTCATGACTTGCGATACATTGAGAAGAGCATTAAATTGAAAACTTAAAAATTGGATTTTTAAAAATGTGTTGTTATGCCTGTGTTTTTTTATTAAGTTACCCATGACTTGCGATTTGGATTTATTGGATTTATGCAAGGATATTGTCCGTAGATTTAAGGGGCAAAAATGTTATTCTAAAAAGGTGAAATATGCATATCAGGCATCGCCACATTCAGAATAAACAGCCTCCCCACACAGTCAATAAGAAGAGAGGGAGAGAGCATGGTTAATAAAATGATCAGTTTCAAAAGAGAGTGAGACACCACTAACAATAAACAAAAATGAGAACCCGAGGGGTTACCGCCTTGGAACGGCCAGTGGCAAATCAAATTGCCACTGGGGGTTTAAACCAGGTTCTGGGGTGCACCAACCTCACTCTTGCCCCAACAGGTTCAAACAAAGTTTCAAACAACAGGTTCAAATTGTTTTGCCACTGACCGTTCCAAAACGGTAACCCCTCGGGTTCTCACTTTCGTTAACAAAGGTAAAACAAAGTAGTTCGAAAGATTATTAACAATTAAGATTATGTATTCTTATGTCAGAGATAACTTATAAAAATAAAGTTTGATGATTTTACAGGAATCAAAGTGTGTACACGGATTTGCGGAGTCAACAGGTCTTGTACACAAATAGCGAAACCAATTATGCCGGTTTGGCAAATGCCGATAGTCAAGCAAACCCTTCAAGTAAGTGCGGTCTTGAATAATAAGCAAATAACGAATAAAAACAAAATAAATTGTCAAAACTTTAACTTTATGAAAGTAAATCAGAGCTGATCAAAATTCATAATAAAAACCAGTTTGTAAATATACTTATACAAAAGTGAATAATGCATGTCAGGAATGGCAATATACAGAAGACTCAACCTCCGCACACATCCCACAAGCAAGAGGAAGTTATATCATCGGTTCTATAAAAAGGTGAAATATGCATATCAGGGATCGCCACATTCAGAAAAAACAACCTCCCCACACAGTCAAGAAGAAGAGAGAGGGAGAGAGCATGGTTAATAAAATGATCAGTTTAAAAAAAAGACACCACTAACAATAAACAAAAATGAGAACCCGAGGGGTTACCGCCTTGGAATGGTCAGTGGCAAATCAAATTGCCACTGGGGGTTGTTAAAACCAGATTCTAGGGTGCACCAACCTCACACTTGCCCCAACAGGTTCTCATAACACAAAACAAGTACAAGTTGTCTTAATGAACAATTCCAACCCACTTATCGGCTCAACAATGTTGCATGCAAAAGCACACAAACATATAAAACATAAGAAGCTAATAGCATTGCAAAGCCAAAGGGCGGGCACTCAATGATCTTACCGAGACCAGAGCTCCTGGAGTAAAATCAGCAAGAACACGATGACAGGGGATAAAAGAAACAAATCGAGCTTCTAGGTTCTTTTAAGAAAAGATGTCCCCATAAACCTTCATAAACTATTTAACACCCTGCCACCGTCGTGCAACCAAAGAGGTAAACATAATGATCAACTGTAGAAGGGTTAATCACCAGGCCTGCAGAGCGCTGTAAAATATCATGTTGGTAACCTTTGTTTTTAAATTTACAGATGGTTTTTACGAATAACTGGGAGAAATTAACTTTGCCTTTTATCTTCTTGAGTTTATAAATTAAATCTCCATAAAAAAACTGGCTGTGAAATACCTAGTTGCAAAAGTGATTTTAAACTGCACCTGTATTTATGAATTAAATCTGGTATCGGCGATAAAACTTGCAAAAGGTTTTCCTTAATTTGTGATACCGATAACCTTGTTTTAAAAGTTTTTCTATAATGCAAAGATTACGTTCATTGAAATCATTAATATCGTTGCAAGCTCTTGAAAAGCGAACAAGCTGTGAGATATAAACCCCATAAGATGTTATAAAGACCCATCTCAAAATAGACATTGATCACATACAACTTTCGAGAAAGAGAACCCGAGGGGTTACCGCATTGGAGCGGTCTGTGGCAAAAAAGTTTGATATTGGGGGTTTTAACCTGGTTCTGGGGTGCACCAATCTTATATTTGCCCGAACGCGTTCTAGTTTTTTAAATTTTATTCCCACGTTTCTAGCTCAAAACAGTTAATTAAAAATGGTGCAATACGATCACAAACTCGTCATATAATTTCTGGTGTACCCCAGGGCTCAATCATAGGCCCCCTTTTATTTTTATTATACGTAAATGATTTACCGCTAAAAATTACATCAGGGGTCGATATGTATGCTGATGACGCAACTATACACGCTTCTGATTGCAAACTAGAAGTAGTACAAATGAAACTACAGTTAAGTTTAAACGAAACGCAAAAATGGTGTTCAATAAATAACATGGTCATAAACCCAATCAAAACAACATGTATGATCATTGATTCAAAGCAAAGGATCAATAATAACCATGAACTCAAATTATCTGTTGGGAATAAATTGCTTCAAAATGTAAAATCACAAAAATTACTAGGCGTCTATATTGACAACTGTCTTAACTGGAGTACCCATATAAATCAAACTTGTAAGAAACTTGCATCAAAATTATGTTTACTTAAACGAATATCATTCTTTCTAACAATGGAAATGAAACAACTCTTCTATAATGCATATATTGCATCTACTTTTGAATATGGTTGTATTGTTTGGAGTAACGGTAACCGTCGCGACTTAAATAGAATATACAAAATTCAAAAAAGAGCAGCAAGAATAATTCTTAAAAAACCTGTTCGCACACCTACGAAAGATCTTTTTCATATCCTAAAATGGCTTTCTTTTGAATCAAGCTGTAAATATCACGCTGCACTATTAGTCTACAAATCTATACATAATTTGGTTCCAAAATACATCACTAACCTTGTAAAAGTATCTAATAACCCTCGGTATAACTTGCGATCTTCTTCAAGAACTGATATTGAACACTTAATAGGTAAAACTAACTTAATTAAAAAAATGTTTCAGCTATACAGGTATGATCGTATGGAATGATATCCCTTATGAAATTAGATCTGTCTCTTCCATATATTTATTCAAAAAACATTTAAAAACTTACTTGTTTGAAATACAACCTCTTTAAATTGTTATTACTTTTGTATTTGTATATAGTTTTTCACATAATTTTACACGATGCATATTTGTAATCGAAATTTGCCTATAGCATGTATAGTGTATATGATTAATTGTGTCTGTCTTTAAGTATTGATGTTTTATATGTTGTAATATATGTTTTTCGTTTATCCATTTTAGAAGGCCTCATTGAAAATAAGCAATTTCTTCATTTGACTAACTTTTTATACTTGCAAATATTGTATTTGTTTGTATTAATTTTGTTGTCAAAGATTTTGTCTTAATGAGTTACCTTCTTAAAATAAAGAGATTATTATTATTATAAACAAGTACATTTAATTCAAAGTGCAATCACATTGACCTTTACGAGACCAGAGCCCATTGAGTTTGTGTATACCCATCCAATGTCCGCAATTGGGTCCCCATCAAAACACTTTTCTCCGTAATGCAACAGTTCATGAGTGATTGCTTTGATTTGTTTCTGTAATTAATCGTCACACGCACTAAAGTTTATTCCAATTTGAGTTTAATTAACCTAACAACAAAACGTTGCAAAAGTTTAAGAATTTTACATTCCAAAACTTTAGTGAATTAATTTTTTTCTCTTGTTTGTTTTCCAGACGAAAACACATAGAGAAGACGGTAAACCATAAAGTTACACAAAAGAATGGACAAAAGAAAAAATTGTCTTCCGCGAGCCTAAATTTCTCTACATTATAATATGTAACTCATGAAAAGTGATCATTTCACAATATATTATATAGTGGTTTTTTTTTTTGCTATAACTTTAAACAAATGTTTGAAGTTGAATTTGGAGAAAATAGCGACCGCGTTTAACATGTACATGTATCCATATCTTATTTTGTATATAATTTAATACATATCTAAACTGAATGATTAAATGGGAGTGAAGCTTTCCATTTCTCAATACCTTGAATACTCAATATCATTTCAATACCTAAGGAAAGCAGTAAATTACACATAAAATTTGCCTGTTCCTCAAGAAGCGCCTAAGAGACAGTGATTACTATGTTTTTTTTTTAATTTACTGAAAATTACAATTAACAATTAAAAGAGTGTTGTAAGAAGAAGAGGATTCACAAACAGCTTGTTTTAGTTAAGAAAAAAGGTTATTAATGCAAGGAAAGCTATAAAGTAAACTAAAAGGTTGAATGTAGAATAATAATAGAATACTTTTGAACGTGTGTAAGATTTTTTCTTGTTTGGAATTGCCATATTTAAATGACTACTGACTTCTAATATGTTTAACGTTCGAAATCGAAATGGTTTTTTTCTCGATAATAAAATTAGTTTGAACAGCAATGAGGTCATAATATAAGTTATATAGAATGTTTATATAATTTGATCGTCTTTTGCTAATAAAATTGGTCTTATGAATACATTACTATATTTGGCTGAGACTATATTAACTGCATTATACCCTTTTTGTCGATTTGATATCCAAATTATTATGAATTTTATGTTTTTACATATTTTGTTGATACCACAGTGTCTAAAGAATTCGACAATGGTATCCCATAACATTGACAATGATGGACATTGGATGAAGAAATGCCCCAAATCTTTTACTTTTTTACAATGTGTACATAACGGAGAATCTTATAGTTTCCATGTAAATTAGTTATAGTTTTTGGGATGAGATTATGTAAGAATTTTATTTTAAATTGTTTGACTTTGTTGTTATCAACTGATTTGTAAATGATAGGGTGCTATGATTTCCAGTTGATGGTCTCCTGTATACGCTGATTCCAGTTTAGTATTTTGTATAAAGGTGTTTCATAAAATCATTAATGCATACATGTATGCCATTGTATGTATAATTGATGCATATCCGTATTCGTCATATCAATGAGAGTTTTGTTGTTGCGAGAAAGAATTAATGTTTCATTTACTATTGTACAGACTGATGTATCTTTTGAAAGAATATATTCCAGCAATTTGGTATTGCTTTCTTTAGAATATTTATTTCTTTTATTTTAATCTTTAAAATTTAATTTATATTTATTTAAAATGACAAAAGGGTCTATGACTGCTATTTTTGATACAATATCGTTAATGAAAATTATATAAGAGTCA
This sequence comes from Corbicula japonica, assembly GCA_038501625.1. NCBI lineage: Eukaryota > Metazoa > Mollusca > Bivalvia > Venerida > Cyrenidae > Corbicula > Corbicula japonica. Next base: position 45,468 of record JAZAYU010001161.1, on the reverse strand, counting down.
ATCCATTTTTTAAAAGACGATTGTTATTGCATTGAATAAACTTATTATCCTATAGTTTTCTTTTCTTATCTTACAGTTTTTAGTTTCTTCAATGTGGTTCCCAGATAACTGTTAAAATTGTATCGATATAGAATGTAGGCATTAAAGTTTTGCAAAATTTAGATGTAAGTATTTTTTAGCGCGGTTTGTTTGAATATCGATTTCAGGGCTGAATAATGAGCCAGCTCTGAGATCGATATTCAAAACAAACCGCGCGAATTTCGAGCTGGACTGAATATCGAGCCATCTCTGAGATCGAAATTCAAATAAAAGTGAATTTCGAGCTCGGATGAATATCGAGCCAGCTCTGAGATCGATTTTCAAACAAACCGCGCTAATTCGAGCTGGATTGAATATCGAGCCAGCTCTGAGATCGAAATTCAGATAAATGAATTTCGAGCTGGGATGAATATCGAGCAAGCTCTGAGATCGATATTGAAACAAACCGTGCGAATTTCGAGCTGGACTGAATATCGTGCAAGCTCTGAGATCAAAATTTAGATAAAAGTGAATTTCGAGCTGGGATGAATATCTAGCCAGCTCTGAGATCGAAATTACGATAAAAGTGAATTTCGAGCTGGACTGCATATCGAGCCACCTCTGAGTTGAAATTCAAATAAAAGTGAATTTCGAGCTGGACTGAATATCGAGCCACCTCTGAGTTGAAATTCAAATAAAAGTGAATTTCGAGCTGAACTGAATATCGAGCCAGCTCTGAGATCGAAATTCAGATAAAAGTATATTTCGAACTGGGATGAATATCGAACAAAATCTGCGATCGATATTGAAACAAACCGTGCGAATTTCGAGCTGGGCTGAATATCGAGCCAGCTCTGAGATCGATATTTAAACAGATCATGCGAACTTCGAGCTGAAGTGAATATCAAGCAAGCTCTGAGAACGATATTCAGACATTCTTTTGAGTAAATGAAATTACATAGTTCAGGTTTCACTGAACCATTTATAGGGCAAAACTTGTTGTCAACTTTTAGTGACCGGTGGTTATTCAAACTTATTTTCTGGACTATGGATGTTAAGAGGCAATAATCAGAAGTGATTCGGAATAGACCATGTTTGGTGATCCGGAATATAAGTTATAAGTTATTGAAAAAAGGGGTCATGTATGTATAGTATGATGCAGTAGCTGAGAATTCAAAACTAGTTGGTAAATCAAGTTGGTAAAAATAATTTGTTTCTGCGGCAGAAATTGAGTTACTCACTCGATATTCAGTCCAGCTAGAAATTCGCGCGGTTTGTATGAATATCGATCTCTGAGCTGGCTCGATATTCAACTCAGCTCGAAAATCACTTTTATATGATTTTCGATCTCATAGCTGACTCGATATTCAGTCCAGCTCAAAATTCGCGCGGTTTGTTTAAAATTTAATCTCAGAGCTCGCTCGATATTCACCCCAGCTCGAGATTCGCATTTTTTTGTCTGAATATCGCTCTGTTAGCTGGCTCGATATTAATCCTAGCTCGAAATAAATTTTTATCTGAATTTCGATCTCAGAGCTGACTCGATATGCACCCCACTTCGATATTCGCAGAATTTTGTTTGAATATCGATCTCAGAGCTGGCTCGATATTCATCCCAGCTCGAAATTCACTTTTATCTGAATTTCGATCTCAGAGCTGGCTCGATATTCAACCTAGCTCGATATTCGCAGAGTTTTGTTTGAATATCGATCTCATAGCTGACTCGATATTCAGTCCAGCTCAAAATTCGCGCGGTTTGTTTAAAATTTAATCTCAGAGCTCGCTCGATAGTCACCCCAGCTCGAGATTCGCATTTTTTTGTCTGAATATCGCTCTGTTAGCTGGCTCGATATTTATCCTTGCTCGAAATTAATTTTTATCTGAATTTCGATCTCAGAGCTGACTCGATATGCACCCCACTTCGATATTCGCAGAATTTTGTTTGAATATCGATCTCAGAGCTGGCTCGATATTCATCCCAGCTCGAAATTCACTTTTATCTGAATTTCGATCTCAGAGCTGTCTCGATATTCAACCTAGCTCGATATTCGCAGAGTTTTGTTTGAATATCGATCTCAGAGCTGGCTCGATATTCATCCCAGCTGGAAATTCACTTGTTTCTGAATTTCGATCTCAGAGCTGGCTCAATATTCACCCCAGCTCGATATTCGCATTGTTTTGGTTAAATATCGATATCAGAGCTGGCTCGATATTCATCCCAGCTCGAAATTCACTTTTATCTGAATTTCGATCTCAGATCGGGCTCGATATTCATCCCTCCTCGATATTCGCAGGGTTTTGTTTGAATATAAACCTAGCTCGATATTCGCAGAGTTTTGTTTGAATATCGATCTCAGGGCTTGCTCGATATTCATCCCAGCTCAAAATTCGCGCGGTTTGTTTGAATAGCGATCTCAGAGATGGCTCGATATTCATCCCAGCTCGAAACTTACTTGTTTCTGAATTTCGATCTCAGAGCTGGCTCAATATTCACCCCCGCTCGATATTCTCATGGTTTTGGTTAAATATCGATCTCAGAGCAGGCTCGATATTCATCCCAGCTCGAAATTCGCTTGTATCTGAATTTCGATCTCAGAGCTGGCTCGATATTCAGCTCGATATTGAATTTCGATCTTCGATATTCGATGTCAGAGCCAACTTCACACAACAGAAATATATATCTTAATTCATACACTGCGGTGCAAGATTTGATCATAAAAATGCATCAGAATAAATTTCAAGTAGCTCTCAATATCTTATTGGTAATGACAAAAATTGATTTTAATACCTTCTCTTCATAATGACCACTTTAAGGAAATACCTGAAAAATATGTGATGCGTTTTAAATGTCTTTCAGTATATTAATAATTGATATTATTATTATTCTTTCCTGGCTTAATAATATTTTAAGCATGATACATCAGTCTTAGAAGAAGTAATGACTTACTTACTTTTATCTTGCTAAAAACGTTTAATTACGTCTTCAAGCATTTACAATGTTTAGATAATTCTTTTTTTTCTAATTTCAACATAAATTTATACATTCATCTTTATTCGTTCTAAATAAACTCCAAGTAGTTAAATGTGATTTGTTGTAAATGTTATATTAATTACATGTTCTTTTTGTTTTATTTTTGAGTTACCAATCCAATTTGCAGGTCCCATGTTAGATTGTTCATCTGTACGGATTGTCCATCTGTACCGTTGTTCACCTGTACCATTGTTCATCAGTAAACATGTTCTTAGGATGTACTTGTGTTCTTCAGTACACATGTTCTTGTGTACATCTTCTAATCATTATGAACTTCTGAATGGACATTATAATGTTAATGAACCATAGTTGTTATAATAAATTATGTGGACTGTAAATGAGTTAGCCGTATCTGTAACTCCGGGATTTGGTCACTAATAAGTACCAGATACCACCAGTGGCCACATAACCATGTTACCATAAATTAACTGTGAAACGAATCTTATAAATTATCTTTCAAGATACCTTTGTAACCACGTGAAACCGCATGTAACCACTATGTAACCAGTGAAACTTGCCCAAAATAATTAGCCGTCATTTTTTTCACCTTGAAACCAGTGTAACCAGGTATCCTTGTAACGGTATCAAGTCAAAACGTCCCCAAGTCAAAACGTCCTCAAGTCAAAACGTCCCTGTTTTGGTTAAAACGTCCCCAATAAAAAGTCAAAACGTCCCCATGTCGGTCAAAACGTCCTCATGATTTTTCAGCACCTTTTTTTAAACATCAATTTGTTATTAAAACGTGTTGTTTTTTGTTTTAGATTAAAACTATTTTCAGAATAGATGTGATACTAGCGAAAAACTCGAAAGTTTTCGCTTGACTTATGAATCAATATAAAAATAAACGCGAATTTTACCCGAAATATACCCGCTACTGACGATTTTGTGTTTTTGTTCTTATAACCTTAATTAAATGTCATTACATTCCAAATGCATATAAATAATTTAAAGGTTATTTCCGAAAAAAAGTGAAAATGATTTAATAAATCTTTTCTTTTCAAGTTTGAAGAGTATAGCTACTCAGATTCCACGCAGAGAAATTAAGTAGAAGGTAATTCTAAAATATTTCAATACCAACTTGATATTAATTTTAAGATAATAAAGAAAGCTTCAAACATTTGGTGGAAACTTAACCATGATTTTTCGCAGTGATGAAAACAAACATTACAATTTCTCTCCTTATTTATTGTTAATAATAGCTACTTATATTTTCATAGGCTGGCACAACAGACTAAACTCCCGCGCTGGCGTCGCTCCGGCGTTCTACAACCTTGTAAGGAAACTGAGAGAAGAGTCGACCTTTGTAGAAGAACAAGTTACCCTTGTTAGTGAAATGCGACTAAAGAAAATTCAAAGACTGTCCTACAGGTCGACTCAAGCGAGGCTGTTTGCTGCTTGGGACAGGTAAATGACATCGAAATTCGACGCGAACCTTAATGTATTGTTATCGTTAAATTTATCTATATTTATTTTGATAAATCTTAGTCAAAATATTATCTCGAATCATTTTTCTACCAATAACAGCGTCTTAACGTAAATAACCTCTTTTAGATGGGCGTGCAAGTCTTATTAATTAATTATGAAATATCTTAAAATTTCAATTGAATATTTCAGCTATCGTAGTGGTGAGATCAGTACAACTGGACTTCTGAAAAAGGTTTCCAACATATACAAACCAAGACTGAAGAGGCATGAACAGGACGAAGAATAGAAGACCAAACAGGGCGAAGAATAGAAGACCGTTAACAGAATGAAAAATTAACATCTTTATATATATATTTTTTAATAATTAATGTCACATCCTAAAGATAAATAATATTTCATGAAATTGGAAAAAAGATTATACAAAGTTCGGTGGTTTTATTTATTTAATGAAAAAACTGCAGGTTAACATTTGTTAAATTAAATAGGTCAGCAGTATAAGTTTTATCTTTACCAGATTTCAAACGTTAATTTAAAACTGTTCCTCTTTCGCATATTCATATGTCATATTTATTACAATGTTACAATCACTGTGTCTTAACGTTGATAAACCCTTTAATATGGACATGCATATTTTGTTCAATTCAAATTTTCATTTTGATTTATATATTTCAGCTATCGTGTACAGAAAAGGCTTCCATCATCCCTCCTCGATATTCGCAGGGTTTTGTTGAAAAATTGAAAGAAATTGAATAATGTTTTGATGTAAAATCGTTTAAACCTTTTAGAACGCCTATGTGTTGAATTAAATTGTTTAAACAAATTGTATAGATATTCGATAGTTGTATTCACTTATATTAAAATCTACTTATGTTTAACAAATTGTTCAATAAAATATTGTACAAAGTAAAAATAGTTGTATTCTTTTATTGTAACTCTGCATTTTTACATTCTGTCAGCAGTACGAAATTTCATATCGCCTTTCACTAGGTAGGGGTAGTCAAAACGTCCTCAAGTCAAAACGTCCTCGGATATTTGATGAAATATCCAATAAAGTATCATTTTAATACTTATTTTAAGACTCGATTATACTTTTTTTCTAAATAAATATATGATGTTAAAATATTTTAGAAACTGTATATAGATATTTCCACTTGGGGACGTTTTGACTTTTTACAAGTAACCACTGAGAACGTTTTGACCAAACGAGGGACGTTTTGACTTGAGGACGTTTTGACTTGGGGACGTTTTGACTGTAAATCCTTGTAACGACAACTTAACTGTGAAACACATCTTATAATATATCTTTTGAGATACCTTTGTAACCACGCGTAACCGCATGTAACCACTATGTTACCAGTGAAACTAGCCCGAAATAATTAGCCTTCATGTTTTCACCTTGTTACCAGTGTAACCAATGTAACCATGTAACCACAACTTAACTGTGAAACAAATCTTATAAAATATCTTTCAAGATACCTTTGTAACCACGTGTAACCGCATGTAACCACTATGTAACCAGTGTAACTAGCCCGAAATAATTAGCCTTCATTTATTTTACCTTGTAACCAGTGTAACCAATGTAACCATGTAACCACATCTTAACTGTGAAAATGATCTTATAAAATATTCTTTAAGAAACCTTTGTAACCACTTGTAACCGCATGTAACCACTATGTAACCAGTGAAACTAGCCCGAAATAATTAGCCTTCATTTATTTTACCTTGTAACCAGTGTAACCAATGTAACCATGTAACCACAACTTAACTGTGAAAATGATTTTATAAAATATTCTTAAGGAAACCTTTGTAACCACATGTAACCGCATGTAACCACTATGTTACCAGTGAAACTAGCCCGAAATAATTAGCCTTCATCTATTTTACCTTGTAACCAGTGTAACCAATGAAACCATGTAACCACAACTTAACTGTGAAAATGATCTTATAAAATATTCTTTAAGAAACCTTTTTTACCACATGTAACCACATGTAACCATTATGTAACCAGTGAAACTAACCCGAAATAATTAGCCTTCATTTATTTTACCTTGTAACCAGTGTAACCAATGTAACCATGTTACCACAACTTAACCGTGAAAATGATCTTATTAAATATGTTTAAGAAACCTTTGTAACCACATGTAACCGCATGTAACCATTATGTAACCAGTGAAACTAGCCCGAAATAATTTTCGTTCAATTAATTTTCTGATATTCCCAATGTTTCTATGTAATCTAATATCAAAGATGATTTAGAGAACAGTTTTTAGTCGCCTATAGGATAGTTTGGCAAGACTGAGAAAAATGTTAAGAAACCAGTGTAACCAACGCTTCTGTTAGGTTACAAAATTACAATTTTAATTTAATTGTATTTAAACCGGTTTCTGAATTTTGATTGTCGTCTGAATGCTTATATAAACGAAACTTTATATTTTGATTAGCATAATTTAAATAACTATAGACTAATAACATGTTTTGTGCAATGTTTGTTGAACTGCAATTTGTCGGTAGAAAAATTTTGATACTTTATCTCTTTGACAGTGCATTGACGAAAAAAGTAAGCCCTTAATGACCTAAACATTGACCTCTGATGTCATATCAAGTAAATGAAAGCTTTGTTGAACTTATCAATTTCATATATTACAATGCGTTTGCATTATGTACAGCTTTTTTTGTTATTTCGGAACTTGACCGTGTTTTTGAGTCCATTTTACAATTTCTTAAATCATGTTGATAATAATTAACTTTACATACTGAATACATAGTCAATTACTCACCAGTCGGATTCATTAAAGTTGTATTCAACGATTCCAAAGTCAAGCGGGCAGAAACAGTAACTACGCATGAACAAACAGAACTCAGTTCGTTCGATAAATTGCAGAACTGTTCTTGAAAAAGCGTGCTCTCAAAGTATTCCAAAACCTTAATGACGTTATCGCTGGAAGCAAACCTAATGGTAAGGAAGATGCAACTTCGTTCCAGATTTCCCGTTTGTCCTCCTCTCTTTCTGCTTTCATCCAAGATGTAATCTATTTCTTGCCTCACTTGCTTAAATTCACCCGGATCTTCAGATCCATCAAGAGCCGCTTTCCAGACGGTTGAAAGTATGTCCTCTGCAAGCTTCTTCTTCTCCAAGGGTAATCATTTTAAAAACTGATTGAAAAGTAAATAGTTAGTGGTTAACTGTTGAAAGGTGACAAAAACCTTAAATACTGTCATAGCGAGTTTGGTGTTCTCGTTTGTGTCATTGTTGATCTGTTAAATGTGATTTTTTTACTGTTTTTTTTCTCATAAACTACACGTTTAATATTTGTGCCACTTGCACATCTGTTCTAATGAAAAAACTTGTTTCTGAATAATATCTATTTATCTCTGTATAAAACTATTCATAGAAAGATATGATATAAACCCAAGATCGTTTCCTTGTTTAACGACTATCAGATGTAACTAAAATAGTTGCATACGCCACTCAAATATTGTTTTAGGGGGAAAATACATGTTGTGTTTTTGTTATTGGTTTTGCTAATCAGTTCTCTTGGTGAAAAACAGGCAAAAAGAAAGGGGTAGATTCACGAAGGCTTTAAAGTGGGCTAAAATTATCTAAAAATTTCAAATTACATTTACATCACAGAAAGTGAGCATTTTATCATCTATAATGGTCGTTTTCTTGGACAAATTGTGAGTGAAGACAAACTTATTAACCAAAATGACAAATTAAGTATGTCAAATGTGTTCTAAAATGTGAAATGTTGCAAAATATGGATATTTCTGTTGTTGTTTTTTTTTCCACATATTTTGGTGATTTTCATATTGGGCACAAGCCCCGACCAAAATAATTTAATGAATTTTATTTGTAGTAATGCATGCTGAATTTATTATCAAAATTTGGTTTTGGTCGAGAAGTGTGCCCATATTGAAATCCAATAAAATCTGCTCTGAAAATGGACAAAACTATGAATTTTTACATATTTTTCTAATTTTAAGCAATTTTGATGACCCCGTTATTCAATTGCATTAACAGTGATTGATATAAAACTATAAGATATTGAAAGTATAACCATTTGTGTACTCAAAAGCATTAAAAATTGTGATAAGTAACAAAACTTATTTTTTATATATATTTTTAGGCCAATATTAGGCCTTCGTGAACCTGCATCTTTCAAAACGTCTTGCTGTAAACTGTCTCATTTGTCACATACACTTACACAAAGTTCTAATTTGGTCACTTTTTGTCCATATTTCTATGAGACAGACATTGACTTATCTCTTTATCAGCTATCATTTGTCAATAAGTGTCTTCGATTTAACCTTAAACTTCTAATCATCACTTTAGAACAACTTTTTGTGAACTTTTTGATTTTGCTTAACATGCATTTCATGCAATTAAATGTCCAGCAACCAAAAAACTACTCTGAATTGCTTGTTCTTTTTTTATGAGAACCCCTTTTTCAGAAAACATAAAACCGGGTGCGACTCTTTTCCATAGGTCACAGAGTCACCGAGGCCATAGCTTTGAATATTTTGTTGTCGAATAAATAAAACAGTGCGATATAGCGTGTAAAGCTTTTGCGGTAAAGATAAATATCACGCATATTAAAGCGCTAGTAACAAGAAATACGGAATAAATCTTAAGTTCATAATGGCTAGGGCTTTCATCCTTACAGAAATTTAGTGGCACAAAACCTTGACTATGGCCTACAAAAATATGAGAAAGAGTGCTTCCCCATAAAACCTTATTAATCGGCAGAATATTTCTTGCAATAAATCTGTTTTAAAGTTTCAAATTTTGTAATTACCTCCCTTTCAATACCAAAGTTTGTTCCGTCTATTTATTAAATCACATAAGAATATTACAAATAATGTTAATGGCATACTTTCATAAATTGGACTAAACGTACTTTTAAGTAGCAAGAGCAAAAGAATATAATTTTAATATGTCGTGTTTCGTGATTTCCAAAGTTTGTTCCGTCTATTTATTAAAGCACATAAGAATATTACAAATAATGTTAATGGCATACCTTCATAAATTGACGAAAGCGTTTTGGTATTTTTACCATAGACCTTCAGCTTTTCAAGAAAACTACCATCTGTTATACTTTCATGAGTTTGAGTTTTAAACTTTTTCAAATTGTGTTGAGCAAGAACAAAGTTTTATAATCATGGGGCCTTCCAGCAAGTTAGGGAAAAGCTGAGAACTGTAAACTGAACATTCCAGTTCTGATCTCATCAAGGGAACTACATGTAAATAAGAACAGCATAATGAACAAGTGTCCAGAAGTTAAACTCAGAACAGCAAACAAATCACTTATTTAGAATAAAGACACTTACCAGAATATTTGTCATCAAACACAAACTATACATAATTGTATAGGTGCTCATTAACCGCTAGCCATTCCTGTACCATAGCAGTAGAGTTGTCAATGTTGTGATCACTTCTAATCCTGAAACACCATCATACAACATTGCATTAATTACTTATTAATCTACAATAATCATTACTCTACAACTGTATTAATCGTATTCACTATTATTGACCAAAAGTATGTGGAGTAAATATTGTAACACAATTCTATACATTCTTATAAGCTCATCTTGCCAGTAGCAATACATTTCACCCTAAGATAGTTCAAACCCAGGAAAATGTACGAGACATTTTAACCTCGCAACCTATTTACCATCTGATTCAATCTATGATGTGCATGTACAAATATAAAGTGCTAAAAACAAACCTATTTTAGAAAAAGATTATAAACTTCAACCTACTTTCAGTGAGATAGTTGTGATTTAGAAATTTAATAATACCAACTAACTTGGTTATAGCCACAACATATGAACTTGCTTGATTGGATATTGTTGTATTAAATTTAAATTTTAGTTATTTTGTCAGTTAGACCTAAAAATATGTTTATTTCCTGTAACCCGACTGACCCTCAGTTTTTACCCCTACCCAATTTTTTTCCACCATAACATAGATCAAATTAGTAGAATACCGTTTGTTCGACACCTTGTTCAATGTATGAAAACCCAACATCCGTAATACTAGTACATAAATAATCGGCAGCGGTACTCTAGGGTTGATGCCTGATCCTGTACTCCTCTACTGAACACAGTTCTGATACATGAAGCAAAGTTTAAAAAAAAACAACCTACTGACCCTCATTTTTGGTGGGATGTTACAGGAAACAGACACAACCTACTGACCCTCATTTTTGGTGGGATATTACAGGAAACAGACACTACCTACTGACCCTTATTTTGGTGGGATGTTACAGGAAACAGACACAACCTACTGACCCTCATTTTTGGTGGGATGTTACAGGAAACAGACACAACCTACTGACCCTCATTTTGGTGGGATGTTACAGGAAACAGACACAACCTACTGACCCTCATTTTTGGTGGGATGTTACAGGAAACAGACATATTTAAAAGGATTATCATAACAATATCAAGTCACAGGGCTACATGTACTTGTATCAGCTGTATCCATTTATGCACTGCCTTGTATTGTCCAACATAGTTTGTGAAATTGTCCACTGGGCCTAAAGTAAAATATTGTTTGTTTCCCCATCCACGACCGACCCGAAAAAATCAACGCGACCCGAAAAATTTTATCGTCGAAATCAAAATGATATTTTTTTATTTGGTACGAAAAACATTGAGACGAAAATTGCATTTTCTTCGAATCATTTTTAGTACGAACCCGGTCGCAAGTAAGCATTCTGTGGTTATCAGGCACTTGGCGATAACTCATGAGAAAATACCCAGCCAAGACTTCGCAAAAGGCGTCGGAAAGGTCCGGCAGATTTTGCTTCGGTCCGGTATATGTCGTAAGTCCTCGGTTCTTCTGTCCGGCGATTTAAATCTAAGGAAGCAACATTTTCTTCTTCATAAACTCCAAGCAACGGTAATTTCCCTTCAGTCATAGTAAACTGATTTTTGATTGGTTGCCTGATTCTTATTGTTTAATCGCGAATTCGATAACATAATCTAACGGCCATGTAATGGAAAATAGTGTTTCGGCTGTCTAGCGTTTGCAGAGGATTATAAGTATCCTACGTGAGTGTGAGGTGAAGATGGAAAAATCTGTCACCGAGGGGGAACTGTTTTTGCTGGAACGAGGCTCTGCCGAGTTCCCGCCAAAACAGTTCACCCGAGGTGACAGATTTTTCTATCGTTACCGAATGTCTCATGCAAGATACTTTTTCTTGCATACCTTATATTGTTCATAACTATGTATATGTTTACAAACTAAATTTTGTTTCATTACGTTGAAATACTGACATTTACGTAAACCTTATTTTCTTAATGACTTCAATCTTGAATATATTACATCACATATTTGAAGACGTGACGTCACTCATTTAGCACGCGAACGTTATCTTTTCCCTAGGGAAAAGATAAGATTTTCTTTCCCCGGTAAATCACTCGGAAATACTTATCCGGTATGCAAGAAAAAGAGAATCTATCATTGGTATTCGGCGAAGATCAAGGTATCTCAACCCGAGGGTAATGCTTTCCAGACGGAAACGAGGCTGTGCCGAGTTTCCGTCTGGAAAGCATTGCCCGAGGGTTGGGATACCGCGATCTTCGCCAAATACCAATGATTGATTATTTTTCTCACTTACTTCTTGAAGATTTAAACAAAGTTCTTTAAAATTAAAAAAAACGCGATTTTAGAGAACTATTTCTTTTGCGTAACTTCCAGTAGGAACGGTAAATCAGCCACGAATACAAAGTCCTGTCAACGTTCATCAACCCTAACATATAGGCCTTCAACAATATCGTTACAAATAAAAGAAAGGAAAAGAATCGTGTTTTCATTGAATGAAAACAGCTGGTTTATCCTTTGAAAACGGATCTGCGATTTTTAAGGTTATTCGCGATTTCGTCACAATTCAAAATTCAAAAAAATTGAATTGTACATACCAGTTGAAATATCCCGATTAAACAGCAGTATATTTTCTATTTTATTCTCCATTCACTTTCTTCATAGATCCTGATGTTTAACGAAGCTCGCAACAGCGGTATAGGAATGAAACACTCTAAAAAAATCAGCATTTTCAGACTCATACCACGATAAACACTTCCAAGTTCCAGCGTTGAGAATTTAGCAACCTCCGAGTGGATACTTTCCAAATGATTTTTGAAATAAATCCTGATAAAACAAAATCAACAGCTTGCTCTGTTTGAAAAAGTAAATATTCGTTTAATTACGTCACATAATAAACTTAAATGACGTAGTTATAAGTAGTGATGTTCCAATTGTCGCCGATAATCGAGTAATTGTCGCTGAACTTCCAAAGTCGGCGACATCGATTCTGACTACAGAGCATCGATTCTAGTCGCTAATTCTGTTAATAAGATAAACCCACTTTGAAGACAATTGACAGATGTCTCCGACACGGCAACAGTCAAGTGTATATCTTTTCGCGCTTAAATCGTCTTTATGTTACTTATTTTAAATATAACTGCTCTTGTGGAGAAAACATGGCCTGTCCGTGATCGAAATAATAATCAACTTTATAAAAGCCCTGTTAATACAGCATCAGATGATTGGCGATAGTTTTGGTTTTTATATGAAACCAGGTGTCGGGGTTTGGCGCCAGTTAAGGAAAACCTCGACACATCCAAAGCTACCTGTAGAATATGCTTCAAGACTTATTACAGCAACAACGGTACCCCACCCACATTTTAGAATTGTGAAAAATGTTCGTATTTTATTTTTGACGAGCTAAATAATAATAATGTTCACATCTTCGAAATTGAAAAAAAAGTTTGAAGGCTCTTATTACCTGAAAAAACAACAGAACAGGTCAATGCAGTACAAAAAACAGTTGTGTCATTAATCTTGTAAACTAAAATAATTAAAGTAGTCCTATAATATTATGAAAGTACTGAGACTGATGTGCTTTTGGTACAAAATTTACACTACAGTACATTGAATACGTCTGATTCCGATTCTTTCCGATTAATTGGATCGGACAGGTATGAGAATCGGACCGATTAATCGATTCTACTTCAGCCGTCCGATTCTCATCACTAGTTATAAGCATCATGACGTTGGCTAAATCAATAATGAAAGTGCTCAATTAATACGGTGCGCAATAATACGAAAGTACGCGAGCACGCGGAGTGTTAGATAAGGCCATGCGAGATAAGGAAATCTCACACGGCTAAAAATAGAGATTTTTCTGTCTAGTAAGTGAGAAATTCTGTGCTCAACTGGGGAACGAATCACAGATTTTACGAATCACAGTGAAAATTCCGGCGTATAGGCCATTCAGTTTCGATTTTACCGAAATTATAAATGGCATTGTTGCCTGTGTTAGTTTTCATCTCACGGAAACAATAAAATGGAAATCTTTAAAAGTTTCATGGAATAAAAGTGTGAATTCGTTTTAACTGCAGTCGAAGTAAATTATCTTTTATAAACCGGAAGTAGCGTAATAGTAGTCTAGGATTACATATACATCTCAACCATTTCTTGTTTGTTTTTTGTATCAAAAATGACCTCAGTCTAGGCAAAAACTGGTAGGTATAAGTTTTAATGGTGAACCTTAGTATTTCAAACAAATGTACCTGAAAAAGACAAACACTAAATTTTTTGCAATATCTCTGTCATTTCTCGGTCCGACAAAATTTCATTGCTCATTGGACCAAATGACCGACAATTATTTGGTCTTCCGCGGAACCAAGGGAACATTCTGTATTACCGTTTAAGTAAAAAATGGAGACACCTCTCGTTCTTTCGTATAAAAAGTAGATTACATGTATTAACAAATTTGACAATGTGCGGCATTGTTGACGAAGTTGTTCAGCCTGTTGGTGATAAGGAAATTGAAAGCAACCGGCTGTCCTATTTGCAGCACTTAAGTGACTTAATTTGCAAAGGAGTCAGTGTGTCCAGTTTCATGTTAAAAATGTTGCAACACTGAGATAATCAGTACCTGGTTATATCTCCATTAAATAAATTAATTAAATCATTATTCTAAAAAAAAAATTCAAATAAAATAATATTTCGACCTACCTACCTACCCCTACTAAATCTGCTTGGGTCGGGATGGGGAAACAAAGAATATTTTAAGTCTGGCCCTGACTTATTTATAAATAACTATATTTTTTATAGTTTTTATTCCCATATATATGTATGATGTATGAGAAACATGTAAGCACTTTGATCTTGATTTCTTTATCATGATTTGAGAACTAATACAGACATTTTCATACTCAAACAAAGTCGAGTTTTATTTTGCACATGAGTGCATTAAATACCACTCCCGTATTTACTGCCTTGGAAAATACTATTTAAGTGGCAAATGCTTGCTATAAACTGAACATCTTGCCTGAATATACTGCAGAAATCTTAACTTCAATAATGTTTAATTCTTATTACAACTAAGTTGAACTCCAATAAGCATGCAATTCACAATTCAAAGAATTTAAGCATGTTTAAACTGCCAAAAATGAGTTAACTCCAAAGCAAAAATTAAAAACAGTCAAATACATGAAGTAGAAAATTTGTAGAGTAGACTTACTCACGACTGAAAGTGAGTAAAACAATTATTCACTAATTACATGTTCCTTTTCAACAACAAACACCGAGAATTTAGGATATGGGTATTTATATTTGACAGCATTTCAATTACAGTATCAAATCGAATTTTCGTGCCTGCAACGTTATTGATTTGGCAATGAAAAATCTACTGAATCGTTATGTGAATCCAATTGGTGCTCATGAAATTGTTCAGGTGATGTTAATTTACATTTGAAGCTTTCAATTGTCGTTTGTTCAGAATATTGTCACTGAGCTAACTCTAATCTATCACTGTTCTTTGGAAGACAGACTGTAAGAAATTGTCACTGTCAGTTATTATTTTTCATTGCCAAATCAATAACGTTGCTGGCACAAAAATTCGATTTGATACTGTAATTGAAATGCTGTCAAATATAAATACTTTACTGTCGCACTTGTTGCTATGGCAACAGTAAATTGTCAAAAATGTAAGGTAGACAGTTTGTCTAGGTGGAAGTAAATGTTTTAACTTAAAGTAGAGTTGTATCTAGGATTAAAAAAGGGCATGGTGCTGTGAAAAAGGGCAGGCTGTTGTCAAAAAGGGGACAGGGGCAAATTATCATGTTTTATTTGCTAGCAAAAGGTCATTTTTCAGCACACCTAAACTTAAGTTGTTGATGTAGAGTTTTGTTGTTTGTTTTTGGGTGGGGTAGGGGTTGGTGAATATGTGAATGTGCTTTTTAAAACAAATCTGAATCAATGAATTATCATGTGACTAACTCTAACAACAGAACAGCCAGAGTACAATCTTGTTTAAATTGAAAGTGTATCCTTAGTTCTGTCTGTCACTTAGTGATACTTTGTGATATTGTAGGTGAGATTTTGGCCGATTAATGTGATAGTCAAAATTTATAAGTTACTTACAAAATTAATAAAACCTTAGAATAATTGTGGAAAAAAACGTATCCGAAATTATTGCTGTCCGAAATTGCTTACACTTCACAGGTTACAATTTATAACAAGTTTTAGCTTTCCAAAAAGCTAGTCGGTCATTAGCAGATAAATTAACAGAATAAGTATGTATTCGTACTTGCATTTACTTTTTGACCAATGGAAGTCAAGGCTATGTCCAGTTTTTTGCCGATCAAGTATCTGACAAACTATTTGTGAATTTAGTTGTCCATGGTTATTACTCTAAAGCATGCAATGTATTTTATGTAGAAATAATGACGTTGTTTAAGCATCAACGAGTTGGAATTAAATATGTTATATTAACACGAATACTCACAGAGGTACCATAGTACTTTCCACAGTCGATGCTTATTTGTACAGTGAGCAGTATTCGTTATCAACATTCATAAAGTGTAGTTTTAGTTGAGTCTGCAGATCTGGCTCTAAGATCATAAAACTAAATCTGGAGATCAGTCTCAAATTTCAAGCATCTGATTGGCTGAAATGGCAACCAGTCGCCATTTCAGCCAATCAGATCCTTGAGATTTGAGACTGATCTCAAAACTTAGTTTTATGATCTTGGGTCCAGGTCAAACTTGATGAGCGTTAGAAGAAGTAAACAATAAATAAGGATGTTGATGCATTTATAATTTTCACTTAAGCTTTAAAGGATGGTTTTGCATTGCTTGCAGTATATTCTAGTAGATCGTCCTTACAAAGTAATGATAGTGCAAGTGTTGTCCACCTTACTGTACCGAAACCAGGTCCGTTATATTGCATGTGTATGTGATAGCAGACATCGGGGTCAGGGGTATCCCCGGAAATCTTTTAAAGTTAAACTCAATTTTGATTGCGAGTGCGGCGAGTCCAATCGTTCACTATTATTTTGACGAATTGATACTAAACATTGAAGACCAGAATATACTTATTTCAGGTATGAGTTGCTTTGGTATATTGTTCACGAATTTCGGAGTTCTCGGGCAAACGGTTTTTCTTTTGTTTTAGTATGTGCTTGGTAATTAGAACATAAATTAGACTAAATTAAGCTTGCAAACATTAGTACATCTTTGGCTAAATACATTTCTTCACTAAAATCTAGGAGACAATAAGTATTCCCCAAAATTCATTTTTTGAAATTTTAGCCAGTTTTCGCCTTTTGCAATGTTTGCGTCCCCTTAAAATAGATATTCAGGTAACTTTAAAAACCACCGAACACGACAAATATGAAAATATTGCAGGCTCGGTTTGATTGAGACTGTTAAAGACTTTCAGCAAAAACATAAAATACCGCATCGTAATCAGTGCTAAAGCTTGGATTTATAAGGACAGGGAAATAGATAGATTTCAAAAATAAGGGCAGTCTTTGCGCAACAGCTCTAAATTATGCACTGTTATGCAAATCTTTGGGAAAGAGCATTGTATATAAATGTCCCTCTGAATGAGTAATTGCAAATAAAAGATAAAATGTTATGCAATGAAGACATGAAAAGTCATCCAACCAACTAGTTTGAAACGCTCGCAGCTCGGGTTTTAACATTCAAAATTCTGAGGTTGATTAGCTGATTACAACTAGTTATGGATTGAAATAATTTTTCAACTTATTTGACTACGAAGTACTTGTTAATTTTATGACACCAAGAACTGAGGTTACATGTCGCCTTTTATCATATTAATTGATATAAGACAAACACAAAAAACAAACTCATTATTGATACTACCCTGGCACTCTGAACGTGTAATCATAAAGTGCAATTAACTTCCTGCGGTCATCCTATTCGTTAATCTCGACGTTCATAGCTAATTTTACGTATCGAAGACTGTCTTTTAGCGTACCGCCGCCCCATTGACTACGCTTATGATTTTAGATAAAAAAAAAATTGTCCATGCTGATCGCCTATGTTAAGTAATTGTCATCTCCCGTTCGCTAAACCTCCGGTTATTTCTGAGAACATTCACCAAATTGCACCGGATATCGCAAACAAATTGCAAAATCCCTGACCTCCCTAAGTTTACTTTAAACAATGGTCATCTCACATTCGCTAAACTTCTGTTAACTTCTAAGAACATTCACAACATTTGCACTGGAAATCACAAAAAGCAAGATCTTCCTTTTAAAGTCAATATTTTTACAATTAAGCGAAGTTCAGAGCATTTGCTTCGTCCTAAATGCTTATTTAAAACCTCTTGTCATATGCTATAAGCCTCCACAATTTCACGACCATATATTTGGTGATTGTTAGAACAAATTTTAATGAGAACGCATGGGTAGAAGTTTTCATCAAGTTTCAAAGTGAACGCAGTGACAGGAGGTTTGGAGACCCGCATTATTTCATATAACATGGAATACTCCTATATTGACATCATTAAAACAAACAAAATTAACAACAAGAAAATGTGCAAGAACCTGTAATATATTACATGTTGTGAAGTTCTAAATAAATAGCAATACCAACATTCAAACGAAATTGTTGACGATTAGAATAGTAATTTGTGAATAGTAATTATAATCCGTTCGAGTCCATGTCAGGCTGCTGTTGCAAAATGGTAAAATTTATCACCAGCTTAAATCATTAATTAAAAAAACCGGAAATATATGTAAGTAAACTTATTTTGTTTGACATCAAATAAAATTTAAGCGCTTTTATTTTAAAGCGGCTTAAAGTTTTAACTTCAGTGCCATGTTGTTGTTTTTTTTGTTAAAGGTTATGCTTATGACCGACAAGCTTTTTGTAAAATTTTGTTTACAGACAGCATTTCCCGCCAAAGTCGGATATTCGTGAGTCTCTAAGAAAAACATAAACGTTTTCTTGCTTTTGACGAACAAAATCAAGATAACTTTACGAATCTATTTAATTATGGCATCATCCTGAACAGTTGTTTGATTCAAATAAAGGATCAGTTCAACTTATGTGCAACTAAAAATTTTGCTATAAAGGTTTGCATCGTGACTTTCTAAATAAAGACGCATAACATTATTTCTAATACGCTGTAGAAAATACAACATGCGTATGTTTACATAATTTAACATGTCGTTATAGATCAGCTCAATTTCTGATTTGCCGTAACTACAATGTTCAAATATTGTTTCATCAACATTTAAAAGACTTTTCTTGCAAGTAAGGGGAACGAAATAGCATTCGCAAGCTTTAGTCGGGCGGTTTTGTCTAAAGTGACAACGTCCGGTGCCACTGTTGACCGGTGTTACCCTTAAAAGTTCAAGTTTGGTCCATTATAATATGTCATCAGGATGGCCGACAATTAAATTAAGTATACAAGTAACACGATTATCAACATTGAAGTCTTTTCCGGTAAACATCTTCTCTATATATCGAACAATCAAACATCAGCTTCTACACTATCTTTTTGCATCCGTGGCATAGTCTAAATTATGCGTTCCGTCTGGTACGTGATATCACTGTTAACCGGTGTTCAGGCTAAAGATCTCAAGTTTGGTCGATTATAATATGTCGGTCATCAGGATGACCGACAATCATCAGGATGACCGACAATGAAATTTAAGATTGTACATGATGAAAATGAAATTTTATCAAGAGAACTAGATGTTACCTTGAGTTTGTAATTTGAGCAGTTTTAAGACATTAAGGTATCAAAATCCAACTTACTAGATAATAGAAACATTGGCAAAAAGTCGTACAATTTCCATTTTGAAAGTGAGCATTTTTTTCATAATTTTTTTAAAAGTTCCTGTTTTCTATGGCTTCAACAACTGAAGTAAAGTTATCTTTTGTGTAACAAAGTTTCATTTCCGAATACAAATGCTTGTTGTAAAGTGTACTTTGTTAAAAATGAGTGATACTGGCTAATTCTAAATATGTGACAAGGGAAATTACTCATGTACTAACTGTATAAAAATAACGAGGTTTTGCTTTATTTTTGTTATTTAAAAATTATCAGATAACCTGATTTCAATATAAAATATACTGTACCAATATGCTAGACAGTTTATTGGAGTATAGAAGCAAGTGATGCGACAATTATTTGACTACGATGGGTGTCGGTCGGGACGTTTGATACGCCTGTTGATCAGCTGTTTATGACTAACAAGTTTTTTGACACTGGGTGCCACTTCTCCAGAATATCCATTAGTGACTTGTCTGGGACTAGATTTCAGTCAGTTGCAGAAGGGTACTTATCCACACATCGCCGCGTTTCTGTTTATTAAAATACACAAGATAACTTGGGAAAACACAGGCATTGAATAAACAAAGGCATAATTTGTGGTGGTTGACATTAATTATTGAAGACAACAGGGCGTTTATGGGGAAAAGGGCAGAATATTTGAGATTTAGGGCAGAGGGGCGCTCTTCAAAATAGCAGGGCGCCGCGCCCCACTATCACCCTATTGATCGTCATTGTAATGTAAATACTTGTTCATTGACCAATCAAACTGAAATTAATCCTTCAAATGCTAACAACAACGTATAGGATTTTGCTTAAATTCCAGCGTGGTCAATACAATCGACCAGTATTTCCCAGTTCTAAATTTTATATTATTCAATAAATTATTATATTTTTTTAAATAAACTATTTATTTTACAAGTTGATTCTTTTGTAAAAATAATATCATTTCAAATTTTGATGAGTAAACCTGAAATTCTCATTATGAATGCTGACTTCAGGGATTTTGTATGAATCCATAGAGGCCAATTTAATTGACCATTATTTGCCAGTAAATGCCAGTATTTACCAGTAAATACAGCTGGCATGGAAAAATCATTATCATTATATCTTGTTGTTTTTTTTGTGTTCAATATTGAGAGAGTTTTGAGGACACAGGCGCGTAGGAGCGATTTGAACATTGGGGCCGCGGAAGAGATGATTTTTCAGCATAATATTATCACTGATTTGTCGACATAATACGTTTCTTATTTTATAAAACAATTATATTTTACTAAGTCATTTGTGTATATAAACGTTTAAATCATCATATTCGAGTACTGAAATACTGCAATCAGCAATAAGATCACGAATCGTAAATTAGACGTCTATTCGTTCAATAACACATAGATCTTATCAATCATCCTTGTTCGTCCATCGATAAAAAAGAAAATTATCATAATCTCAATAACGGCAAAATGCCGTTCAATGAAACTTTGCAAAATGCCAAATATAGATACAATGGTAACATTCATTTGTGCAAAGTTTCATTAAAAAGCATTTTGCCGTTATTGAATTTTTTCATAATTTTCCTTTTTATCGATAAACGTGCAAGGAGGAGTGTAGTGGATCCTTAATATCCAAAAATTATAATTGTGCAAAGATCGGATAACAAAAGATGCACCAGTAACAGTGTCATATCCATATTTACTGAATATTCCTTAGGAAATGATGTTAATTTTATGAAATAAAATATTATACAATTTAAAGCGCTTTCTTGTCGCAATTTGTTTTGCCACTGACCGTTGTAAGGCGGTAACCCCAAGGGTTCTTTATGTCGTTAATTGCTTTTTTATGTCGTTAATTGTTTGTGGCGTCTGATTTGAATTGACATACTTATAACAACATGCTCTGTTTTCCCCTGAGGCTGTGTTTTGTGAGTGTGGCGATTCCTGAAATGCATATTTCACTTTTTTTAACTTTGTCGATTATGTTCCTCGAATACGACATTGTTTCGCGCTACTTTTGATCGATGCATTTAACTGGGATTAGCTCCTTACTCAGCCGTGTCTTTTATAAACACCCCGAGGCAATCCCGCGACATCACCATTTCCTTGACGTTGACACTTGACTGTGTATTAGCTAAGCCGATAACGATTTTCAGGTAAAAACGACGATTTATGGCATGAATTTACTGTTTATGCCATTGCATTTGAAGTCTTGGCCGCCGGGGCCGCGACGTGCCGAAATATTGGGGCCGCCTCCGCGGCTCCTGCGGCCCCTGCTCCTACGCGCCTGGGTCATTGCCAATTTAACTCTTTCCTTCATATATTATATGCGCATTTTTATGCATGTGCGGTAAATGTAGATCCAGATCAGCTGGCACATCTGTGGCATCTGATCTGGAACAAAATGTTGCCTCCTGGTCGGAAATAACCTAATGAATCTAACAAAAGAACCTAGTGTTTTAAACAGCGAACAGTTTAGATCCTGATCAGAATCTGATACAGATGGCACGGATGTGGCGGCTCATCTTTCTTTAAACTTTGATAACTTTTTCAATTTTTAACCAATTTCAGTAATGTTGTCAGTTCAAAATAAATCTAGAGCTAGGAAATGTTTAAAAATCCAGTAGGTTTTTAAAAAAACCTGTTGCATTGCTAATGTCTTGGGGTCTATCATCCCACTGTTACCCAAACAAAAGTACAGAGCACCCCGCTAAACAATAAATCTACAATTACATAACTTTTAAAATACCAACATACCATAATGCTAGTTTATCTTTTGGATAATTAAGGTATCACAAACATTGCATATGGCGAAAACAGGCTAAAATTTCAAAAAAAAAATGAATTTTGGGGGAAATACTTATTGCCACCTAGATTTTAGTAAATAAATGTATTTAGCTATGGATATAGTAAATGTTTGCAAGCTCAGTTTAGTCTAATTCATGTTCTAATTACCAAGCACATACTAAAACAAAAGAAAAATCATTTGCATGAGAACTCTGAAATTCATGAACAATATACCAAAGCAACTCATACCTGAAATAAGTATATGCTGGTCTACAATGTTTAGTGCCAATTCCTCAAAATAATGTTAGGGGTTTCAAGACATTTAAGAAAATCTTACTTCCTGGTTCTAGATTCTACTTTCACTTTGAATCAGGAAGTAAGATTTCCTTGAATTTCTTGAAAACCCTAACATTATTTTGAGGAATTGGCACTAAACATTGTAGACCAGCATATACTTATTTCAGGTATGAGTTGCTTTGGTATATTGTTCATGCATTTCAGAGTTCTCATGCAAATGGTTTTCTTTTGTTTTAGTATGTGCTTGGTAATTAGAACATGAATTAGACTAAATTGAGCTTGAAAGCATTTACTACATCCATAGCTAAATACATTTCTTTACTAAAATCTAGGTGGCAAAAGTATTTCCCCCAAAATTCATTTTTGAAATTTTAGCTAGTTTTCGCCATTTGCAATGTTTGCGACCTCTTAAGATTTTCTAAGTGTCCAAAAAACCATGGTAGAATATGAGCTTTATTTCTGACAAGAATTGCGATGAAAACTGTGGGAGAAAACAACTCATCATCTTCAGTGTTATAAGTTGTTGCATCTCCATTTGTTATGAGACAGAAAAACGAACAAATAATCACACATATGCATAACATCTCTTGAATATTGAAATACAGCCGACACGTATTTCGTTTGTCAGCCATGTTTGTAGTCTAGATCACCTAGACGTTCTGTCATTGATCAGTATCACACTGCTCTGACGAACGTCTAGTGACATCGCTTTATAAAAAGTCTGACCGACAGGTGGCGCTTTTGTATGGTAAACAAATCCAAAATCAATCGCGATTTCTCATGAAATTTGCTAACAGTGCTTTAACCGTATTTCTCCCACACTGGGCAAAGTGAAATTTAGGTAATATGATATCTAGCTACAAAATCAGCATTTGGTTTATGAAACAAAGGACGTTTTAGTACTTGCCTACCCCATTTTACATAAATGAATGCAAATATATGGTACGCCGTTGCTGCCTCTTCGTGATAATGGTTTTAGACTGTCACGCTGTATGTTATGGCAGTTGTCATTGTACGGTTATTGATAAAAAGGGAAGAATATCAAAATCTCTCTAACGGAAAAATGCAGTTCCGTCAAACTTTGCATAAATAAATCTTATAATGTATGTTTATAATTTATACGTTAAGAAAAGTTAGAACAGTAAAGAAAAATAGTTTGACCTAAAAAATCCATAAATTCTGCAGCCAAACACAAAAACAAAGCAACACTAAACATCAATTTAAATGCCTTCCTGAATAATGAGTTCATAAAGATCATCTTGTCTAACACATGTATACAGTAAAAGGTATTTGTGAAAGTGCGTTTTGGCCGTTAATTGCATGGTTGCAAAAATGGATTACAAGAAATTGTTGATTTCTCTCTGTATAATTAAAAGTTCTTTTAAAGAATCTTGGATATTGTCAGTATCATTTTGATCATGTGGGCATTTGAACTGTTTTTGTTTTGCGATGTTTCGTTTTTGTGTTTGATTTCAAATAGAATTTTAGGGATTTTCAAGCTTTATTTTTCTCTACTGTTCTAAATTGTCCTAACACTTTTGTCTTTTCGTAACTGGAAAATATTGACTTTTTTAAATTAAATCTAAGTGATTTCACTGTTACATGTTTCTAAGGTCGCAATTAGGGTATGCAAAAGAATTTTGAAGTTATCTTAAGAAATTAAAAAAAAATGGTTGTAGGGCAAAGTTTTTCACTTCAGACATTATTTTGATCCAAAAAGGCCCAAATTTAGAGAACACATATGATCTTCTTATTGAAATGATTTCATTCTAAAATATTTCTAAGGTTGCATAAGGTAACTATTGTGCTTGCAACATCTGTATAAACTTTTCATCAGATCTCGTGGTAACCGCAGAACCCAGCTTACTTGAACACGCCTGTGAGCGCAATAATACAGTTAAAAATGCGTGTCGCCGTATGATATGTCTTTTTGAATTCCAGCTGGCAGGGCGAAAGTCTACAAAACAATTTTCGCAAGACAACAACGGCGTACTATACTAATGTCCTAATTACAAGCCTCGTTTTGGAGTGTCTGGTTTTTTTTAACGAACAATGTCTTCAGACGTACTGATCGACTTTGCGAAATCAGAGTGTCTGAATGATTGAGACTACGGAATAAGAGCGTCTGAGTGATTGAGACTACCATGTTTGATACTTTTCGATCTTCAAATTAAACAGTTAACCCAAGGAAATAAATGAACGGAAAGTTCATGTATGCCCTCTAAACTGGTTCACAGCCCCTATCTTCCCCATTTAAATCCAATGCTTCGAAATGATAAGTTAAGTATTAAAATTTAATCTGTTATGATAGCCTTTCAAGTCCAAAGTACTGCTTTAAAAAACGAGTAATGGGCGTAAATGAAATGACGGGAATAGAAAAATGGCGTGATGGGGAAATGACGAATAGCGATTGTAAATACTGCAGTACTCACTTGTAAGATATAATGGCTATGCAGTCTAGCCTTCGCTATCGGAAGTTAACATAAAAAATAAGCGTGTCATATAATTTGCCAGATGCTCATTGATATGTGTAATATTGCTTAGTGTCAAAGGTTAACCGAGAAACGAGGGTAAATAAACGAAAACTTAGACATATTAGCTGGTTGCTAAAGGATAAATATGTCTTTTAATAGGGCATTACCATTTTTAAGGCATCAAGGTGACACGACGGTTAGTTTGTGACTCACGAAATATTCATAAGATAATCTACATACTTTATACGTACTACAGTTATGAACAAGGTCAAGACTTTTGATGAAATATAGTAAAACTGGATTTGTATTAAACTTTTCCGTCTTAAAGCATAAACATGAACATATTTCAGCGGTTCAATATTTTAATTAACACGCCTCTTTGACATTCCGACTTATAAAACATATAAAAGGTATAAATTACTCAGTTCACTGATAGATGTCAGTTTTCGCTAAAGTCACACCTTTCTTATGCAAATTTTATATACTCTAAGCCCGTGCATGCGCTGGTCTCCATCTAGTTTCGTAAAAAGGCTTGACATTAATACTCATTGCAAGTATTGCATAGTGTTATGGAGAAATGTAGGCTCCCAGAGATGCATTGCAATATTCAAACAAAAAAAAATCACTATCTGCCAAATGCACACTTTTAAAATGGGAGTTATCATTTGCATCCTTTCACGAAATCAAAATCTTGATTTATTATGCTGCAAAGCATTTTCAAATAAAAATAGTAAGCGAACATCGGTTTTCATTTATTTTTTGCCCATTTTATTTCAGATAGCTCATTTTCCAGTTGAAATAACCTCTAAATCACTTGTATGTAATTACCCAAATAAATCAATGACATCTAATTGCATTTTTCATGAAAATCAAGAACAGAAAACATGAAACCGCTGATTGCACCCACGTCCATTCATATACCCGCCCATCTCATTCTCCTTGCAAGTTCACGAGAAATCATTAATATTTAAATGTCAACATTAGATCAGTTATGAACTTAGATTAAAAGTTCAAGTCTTTGCGATTGAGCAGATTTACAAGCCTCATGACATTTGTATTTCATGTGACGTTTACTTTGTTTCACACGACTTGTGTAAAAGAATCCGTCATTAAGTGACGTCACATCATGTTATACGTGCATGCTGCTGATTGTACTACTCGAGATTTCGAGGATTCACTGTTTCTTCGAAGTGAAAACAAGTGTATTAGTTGATCACCGTCCACAACAACAATCAGTCGGTCTGTCTTTGAAATAGCTAAACACCGCGGTTTAACCAAAGCAAAATTTGAACGACTGTAATCTTCCGTTGAATTTACCTCCTCCGATTACAACATCTATTGAACTGGTGTATTCTCTCCCCACCATGAGATAACTATTATACACAGCCAATGAACCCGCTCCATACACCAGCCTCTCCCAGCTAACGTGTCCATCAAAGCGAAAACATTTTACTATACATGCCTCTTCATCACTTACGTAGATAAGCCGTGTTCTGTCGCACATTGCTAATTCTCTGGGGCACTTGAATGTCTGTTTTCCACCTTTAAGTGCGATAATTTCACTGACAATACCAATACTTTTCAGTACACACACTTCATATTTCATCACATTTCCTTCACATAGGAGTACTGTCAGTGTATCGTTAAAGGTGTCGATGCCATAGCACTTCATCGTTAAATAAAGAGGGTCTTTGCGGACACGTTCTAAAAGGTCGTACACATGTATGCATTTTTCTTCTGGAATAGTCATGTAAAGAACAGACCCGAGAACTGAGAGATCAAACACGTCCTTTTCTTTGAAGTAGAACACGAGTGTCATTGTCTGGTTGTAATCTGGATCTCTCCCAAACCTGTAAAAACATTCATTAAAAAGAGAATTGTGAAAACCGCTGAATATGACTTGTAACTAAATGAACCAAAATCTTTACTGCTTATCTGGGAAAAGCGAAATGTGATGTAATATTCATTTCAATTGCTGCACGTAAACAGGCCCAATTAAACCGAAATGCAATATTTTTATATGCGACTTTTATACCCTTGGCAGTTGGTCAGTTTTTTTGGTTTGCATTTGGACTCGGGGTGGTAATAAGATGATGCGACAAGTCGCAAAATTTCTATGCACACCAGTAATATGATACTGTCAATATATATTACTAAACTAAGCGTACAATAACATTTTGTTTCAATTTTCTTCGATTAACTGACTTCACTTATTGGAGACAGTTAACGCCGGTTGTAAGGGGAAAAACAAACTTGATTGTAATGCGGTTTTATGTTAGTTCTCTGGTAATATGATGACGAGAACGCTTATATTAAAATGGAGGTACTCGGTGATTAGAGATCAAAGAGTTAAAAAAGCAAGTGCATTGAAGCAGTAACAAAGAAACTGATTGATATTTCTTCATCTAAAATCCTGTAAAATCGATTTGCATGTTTCATCCATTTTTTTTAAAGAACCTAGAAGCTCGATTTGTTTCTTTTATCCCTGTCATCGTGTTCTTGCTGATTAGACACCATGGTGCTCTGGTCTCGGTTAGGTCATTGAGTACCCACCCCTTTTTGCTTTTCAATGCTATTAGATTCTTATGTTTTACATGTTTGTGTGCTTTTGCATGCAACATTGTTAAGCTGATGGTGGGTTACAGTTATTTCACTGAGACAACTTGTGCTTGTTTTGTGATATAAGAACCTGTTGGGGCAAGTGTGAGGTTGGTGCATCCAAGAACCTAGTTAAAACCCCCAGCGGCAATCTGTTTTGCCTCTGACCGATCCAAGGCGGTATCCCCAAAGGTTCTATGTTTCGTTAATTGTTTGTGGCGTCTTATTTGAATGGACATACTTATAACAAACATGCTCTCTCTCTAACTCAACGACTGTGATTTCACTCCGTAGTACTTTTGGATCACCATTTCATCATACGAATCTTTCTCTGGATATGTGTCAACTTCTTGCTGTATCTGTAGGTTGTCGGTATTTGAAAACACATAGCAGTTCTTCAGACGTTTGCATGGGTTCAGACCACGATTTAAAAGATAAGACTTGGGGAATGCAGATATTTTCCAGTCAATAAACCAGTACTCTTCTTTCAGTCTCTCTAAAATACCAAGCGCACATGAAATTATTCATTACCTTTATAGTCATGGGACATAATTGATCATCCAACTGACAAAAAATGGTTTTCAATAAAAGTTGTCTCTCTTTAGTCAGTAATTCCTACCGATGATAAGAACATGGCAATGTTTTCTTATATATACAGCTTTATCATCTTCCAATCTCTAGTTTCTGATTGACTGAAATGGCGACTGGTCGCTATTTCAGCCAATCAGATGCTTGAGATTTGAGACTGGTCTCTAGATTTGGTTTTATGATATTGGCCACTGACCATACGGGACTACAACACATGAGCCCTCTCTAGACAAGAGGCGAACACAAACTGTTGCTAGATCTCTAGTTACAATACCCAGGGCCCGAGATCATAAAATCAAAATTGGAGATCAGTCTCAAATGTCAAGCTTCTGAATGGCTGAAATGGCGACCAGTCGATATTTCAGTCAATCATATACTAGAGATTTGAGACTGGTATCCATATTTAGTTTTATGGTCTTTGTCACAGTAGGATGACGTTCTATCAGCGCCGCAAAATTCATATAAAAATGGAAGCAAGCATCAGAAAACTCCAAGAAAAGGCGAAGCGTCACTTTGTCCGTCCCTCACGAAAACTTAAAGTTTGCGTTAACTTTGCCATTTCTTAAAAAAGTGAAACCTGCATCGAATGAATAGCTTCATTCAGACGATGAAACCTCCACACACTCACAGCCAAAATGTAGACAGGAAAAAGCGTGAGTTTATGAAATGATCAATTTTAAAAGAGACAATTTTTACGTTAATATTGGTATAATCAAGTTGACTTTATGTTTCTTGTCTGTTTGCAGCTTTCCTATGTTCGAGTCTTCCACGGATTTCAAGAAGCGATAATCTTCCGGTTCATAGCACGCCCATTCATCTCGAGGAACGGAGTAGTTAACAACCTGCGGTAAATATCAAAAGAATGAACATTGTCTTTCCTGGACTGTGCCCAAGGTAATAAAACTGAGATTAGAAACCAGTCTCAAATATCAAGCATCTGATTGGCTGAAATGGCGACTGGTCGCCATTTCACCAGTCGCCATTTCAGCCAATCAGATGCTTAAGATTTGAGACTGGTTTCCATGCTTCCAGTTTTATAACCTTAGGAACTGAGTAGTTAACAACCTGCGGTAAATACCAAAAGAATGAACATTGTCCTTCCTGTGCCCCGGATCATAAAACTAAATCAGGTGACCAGTCGCAAATCTCAAGCATCTGATTGGCTTAAATCGTACCTGGTCCCCATTTCTGAAATAGTACCACCTGGTCGCTATTGCAGCCTATTAGATGCTTGTGATTTGAGACTGTTTTCCAATCTTAATTTTATGATCTTGGGCACCCGATATATCTTTAAAGTCTCATTAAGGTCTTGTTCAAAAATAATTTTAGGCTATTATTAAAGTATAAAGCTACTAGTCAGATGATTGTGTTGTGTTGCAGTTGCAGAAAGATGACACTTTCCTTACCTTCAATGTAAAATTAACGTTAAACGCAAAACGGGATTAAAAACTTTTTACTGAGTTTTACACGTAACTAAAAGCTCGGACACCGAAACACCGGCCAAAGTATACTATCTGTATTAATAAAGTACTTTTTCAAATAGATGAACATTATTTAAAGGTACGAAACTCGAAAAAGATATTCAACACAAACCTTAGTGAAGTATCCACAAACAACACAGTCGAATCCGCGCTCATCAAACGTATCAGGCGGCATCCTATCTATGGTATACTGTAGACATACTCTACAGAACGTGTGCTTATGTACAAGCCAAGGTCCTCGGCTCATCAGGCATATTGGACAATTGTCCACTTCCCACGAGTAGTCGATCTCGGGTAGCGGTGTCGGTTTTAAGCGTTTGAAGTCATCGGAAAGGTTAGTTTTCATTATATATCGAAAACTTCCATTATTTAACGAATTATCCATACTTCCTTATGATAACTGGAAACCTTTAAACAAATAATTTTATTTTAGCAAGTCAATTAATTATATATTTATGTCTGTTTTAGTGTATGATATTTGATACTTTGATCTATATTTTAATTGTTCAAATTTACTTTAATCAAGTTGTAAATATAAAGGTCATGTCACTAAACCAAGCATAAAATATGGACAATAGATTGAAATTTCAGTATTCGTTAAGGGTAAATGTAAGAGGTCTAGACTCTATGTACCGAAGGACGACACTAAAAGCTATTATAATATTTTTGTTTGTCAAGAAATGTAAGATAGCAAATATAATATACGTAAACACATAGAGTCTTGTAACTCTAAGGTCTTTGTTAGTCTACCTGTCTGTCCGTCCGTCAGTCAGTCAGTCCTTTATTCAGGTATTATGTAAAGACTGAACAGATGAATGCGAACCTTTTAGCTTATCCAGTGTAAACCTGTGCTCAAGGTTATAAAACTGGGCATGTAAACCAGTCTCAAATCTCAAGCATCTGATTGGCTGAAATGGCGACTGGTCGCCATTTCAGCCAATCGCCAGTCGCCATTTCAGCCAATCAGATGCTTGAGATTTGAGACTGGTTTCCAATCTCAGCTTTATAACCTTCAGTCCTGGTATACAAAATTCACAGATCTTATTGTAATCCCGCTCGATTACTTAATACTGGATTTCAAACCAGTACTGGTGTCGAGCTGTATAGTTTGAGAAGGTCATAAAAGGACTTGACTGAGATTTAAACCCGCTACCTCCAGACAAATGTTTGAAGCTCAGGATCAAGGTCAGCCACATAAATATTGTTTACAATTATAATAGCATGGAGTCACTTATAGTTTTCGGTTATACAAATAACATTTTTGTAAGAATATGAAAAATATTTTGAGCCCGCTTTTAATCCGGTAAATTTAAATTGAAAATGTAAAAAAATGTAAAAGCTAAAGAAATAAAATTAATCTTAAATGAAAATAATCAAACACAATACTTTTAAATGTTGTTACATACTTGTTATTGAAATTAATCTCCCCATACATCAAACAGGGGGCCAGGCAGAAGTCAGACGTTATACCACTTTACTAAGGTATCTCTACTGTTTGGCTCATTTCTCTCCAATTTACCACAGAAACTCCAAAATTAACAGTTTACAGTTTTTTTTGTCCTTTTGTAATATTCTCTTTGATCGTCATTTTTCTTCAGTAGACACAAATTTGTCATTCCAGAAAAAAAAGAAAGCCTAGAGAAAGATTCGTTTCTGGTTTGTATTCGGTTCGGCAGCGCCAGCAAGGCGAGCACAGCTTGTCTGACAATGGCACACAAAAGATGAATCTAGAATTCTGCCGACTTAGCGACCTGGAATACATTTTGGAGATGGCGGTGAGGTGGACTAACCCCCACAAATACCGGCTTTAAACCCGGCAAAAGCAACAAAACCTGCTGAACATGTGGCTTTAAGAGGTCGCAAACATTGCAAATGGCGAAAACTAGCTAAAATTTCCAAAATGAATTTTGGGGAAAATACTTATTACCACCTAAATTTTAGTAAAGAAATGTATTTAGCTATGGATGTAGTAAATTGTTGCAAGCTCAATTTAGTCGAATTCATGTTCTAATTACCAAGCACCAGGAAGTAAGTTTTTCTTTACTTTCATGAAAACCCTAACATTATTTTGAAGAATTGGCACTAAACATTGTAGACCATCATATACTTATTACAGGTATGAGTTGCTTTGATATATTGTCCATGAATTTCAGAGTTCTCATGCAAACGTTTTTTTCTTTTGTTTTAGTATGTGCTTGGTAATTAGAACATGAATTAGACTAAATTGAGCTTGCGAATATTAACTACATCCTTAGCTAAATACATTTCTTTTCTAAAATCTAGGTGGCAATAAGTATTTCCCCCAAAATTCATTTTTGAAATTTTAGCCTGTTTTCGCCGTTTGCAATGTTTGCGACCCCTTAATATTTAAATATAAATATAAATGTAAATTGCTAATTGCCTCTTAATGAACATCCTACATAGACAGTATGGTAACCCTATACTTCATGAAAAATGATGTTAAAGGCAAGTAATGTAGATCCAGATCAGTCAGCGCATGCGTGTACGCTGATCAGGATAAACACTGTTCGCTTTTAGATTCATCGGGATTTTCAGGGTTTTTTTTTTCAGACAAAAAGACCACCAGTTTAGACCCAGTGACGCTCTATTGATCATTAAAACACAAATCACAAACACGTACCTTGTTCATTGTGTGCCTAGCTGCAACATGATATTTGAGCTCATCGTTCCTTATGAAATTAATCTCAATCATTCAGACGCTCTGGTTTCGCAAATGCAGTTCAATACTGATAAATGACAGAATGTCTTGATGATCTAGACCATATGAAAGTCTTTGCACAAAATGTGCATACGAGATTCTTTTTGATCACTGCCTTTTCACGTGACGAATTAACGCGGAAACACTTGCGAACTACTTGCCACAAGATGAAAACGTGATATCAACCTCCATCATGATTCTCTCAGGCAGAATGATAAAACAATGCTGAAGATTATAAAACTGAGATTTGAAACCAGTCTCAAATCAAAAGCATCTGATTGGTTGAAATATGCGACTAGTCGCCATTTCAGCTTATCAGATCCTTTGGATTTGAGACTGGTTTACATTTTCAGTTTTATAATCTTGGGACCAAGGCAAGTATTTAGAAAAGTCAGGC
This sequence comes from Corbicula japonica, assembly GCA_038501625.1. Lineage (NCBI taxonomy): Eukaryota > Metazoa > Mollusca > Bivalvia > Venerida > Cyrenidae > Corbicula > Corbicula japonica. The sequence continues at coordinate 12,560 of JAZAYU010001161.1, read as the reverse complement.
ACGTGTGAATTCGGCTGAATATCGGTGATTCCTCGAATACAGGTTAAAAGAGAAAACAAACACAGACCCGTCTTCAATGACTTCCATGGTCAAATCTCAATATTTGCAAGAAAGTGTAGTGTAAGTTTACTTAAGTGCCACCTCTACTGAAAGGGCCAACCGCTCGGACTTGCAAGACACGTTGTTTACATGATATGTTTACTTGCGGATAACCAACAATATATTTAAACAAAGAATAGGTGTAGGAACTGCAAAACATAGATCGGTTAGAAAATTAAGAATGTCAAATCAATATTTGTTTCAGACCTGTATCTAACATACAAAGTATTCACAATGTCCGCGTTAATGCTATAGTTTCATTGTTTGCTTTGAGAGTAACAGAAGAGAAAATTTAACGTAATTTTACGGGTAACTTCAAGGGTCACCAGTACTATAAGAATGCAGATAAAAGCTTAAACGAGTGTAGACCAAAGCTCTTCAGCAAAAAGCACTGAATATTAAATAATTGCAAAACCAACTTACTTACAGATTCCTTAACGGCTTGCCACACTCCTCCCAATCCCGTTCATCAATAAAAAGAAAATAATCAAAATCTCAATAATGGCAAAATGCCGTTCAATGAAACTTTTTATTGATGAACAGGATTGGGAGGAGTGTGGTAAGCCCTTAAAATGTGCTTTTCTTTCTGCAGACTTTTAGACCACCTCTTTTATATTTCTTTGAAAGGGAATTAGTCCACATAGAAGGCTGCGCATGGTGTAATAAAAACACTGTGATAAAAATCATTCAATTTTTTCCTAATTTAATAATCAAATTTAATTTGTTGTCTGAAAAATATGCATGCCGTTGTCTTTTAAAGCCAATTTAGTTCATCCAGATTAATCATCATACTTTGAAACAGCTGTGATTTTTGTAAGGAGTAACACAAGCTATGTATCCGCAGAGTTGGAAATTGTTGGCTGTCCAGCATGAACTTTGTGCGGAGAAGCAGGTACAGGTTTGAGAGTTTTAACATTCACACCTGAAAATTGTCACGAGTTTTATATCACATTGCCAAACAAATACAAATTCTACTATTATTAAGGTAATACGAATAACTGCAAACCGTTTGCATAACCTAAACTCACTGTTGGACTTCATGGTGCGGACATCAATATACCGTTTATTTGTAATGTCCTGAATTCAGGAGTTGTAATTTTAAGGCAGTGTGGTTTTGACGTCATAAATTAAATACAGATGTATAAGAATGAGTTTCTGAGAAAAACTTCTAACAATCTTAACCGACGAACCAAGAAGCTATGACTTAAGCTCATCCAGAAACGGACATTTTACTAACAATCACCGATTTTACATTTAAAAGGAAAATTAAAAACAATAAAAGTATAAGTAGCAAACTGTATTTATTATTCAGATAATATAAGATTAAAATAATACAAGACTAAAATTATACATATATTTTATTAAACAAGAAAAGATACAAGTGAATAATCTTAAAATTACCATAATGCTATTACATAATGAATAAATTTATATTGGGCATTTATAAACGAATAATTAGAAGTCCTGCCTACATAATGTTTACAATACGAAACTGAGCAACAAAAGAAACATGTATTTGCCTAAATATAGAAGCCTAAGGACGTGGCCGACTCGCCGAGGAAAACTGAAATATAAACCCACCCTTTTTTGGGAAAAAACAGAAACCTCTGCCTGTTTGTCAGTGTCTTGTACCACTAGTCGTCAGGCCTCATCTCCCGTAAGCTCCTTTACAACAGTGTATATAAATTAAGTTACTTAATATAATGTTCAAGACATTGAAAGGAACAACTATAATGTTAAAGTATTAAGTTATAGGTAGTGTATTATTAAGCAGTTTTAACAACTAAGAAATCTAAAGGAAATGGAGACAAGAAACCGTGGTTTCTTAATTGTTAAAACTTCACATTAAATACACTTAGTAACTTAGTGATCACAATTTTACTTACAACTGTCAGATATGAAGACATAACCTTATGAATAATCAGTACTTAACATAAATTAAATGGTTATGTTGTTTAATATGTAGTTATAAGTTATAGGTAGTGTATATTAAGTGAAGTTTTAACAATTGAGAAACCTAAAGGGAATGGAGCGCAGACAAGTGATCTTGGTTTCTTAGTTGTTAAATCTTCACATAAAATACACTAAATAACTTAGTGATCACAATTTTACCTTTCAACTATCAGACAGAAGACATAATCTTATGAATATACAGTTCTAAACAAACACTAAATGATTAACACTTTCCTCCATATATATATATATATATATATATATATATATATATATATATACTTAAGGGGAGATAATTCAATTCAAACAGCTAACTTTCAAATTAAGGGATCCCCGAAAGGATTCATGTTCGTGGAAGTAAGATACATATGGTTGAGATAAGTAACCAACGAACAAACCTTCAGACATAAAGGAACAGATCTAAGCACCAGACACGGCGACATCGCCTAGCCAAGAGTGCTGTACATGGTTATAAACGTGCCATCCAAGTTCTCAATAGAGAAATTTTCCGGCAACGCATATAAACCATAACTATCCACAAATGACCCTCTGACTGCCTAGACATTTACATACACTTATTTTTTACATATACAAACATGTAGGACAATTACATATACACATCTATTAGCATCGTGCTTCCTCCTTTTTTATTTTCGGAGTTTTTATGCACGCTAGTGCTATAGACAGAGACACACACAATGAAAGTCAGCTGGATCTTTCGATACACTGAATTGAAGATATATATTAACTTAAGGGGAGATAATTCAATTCAAACAGCTAACTTTCAAATTAAGGGATCCCCGAAAGGATTCATGTTCGTGGAAGTAAGATACATATGGTTGAGATAAGTAACCAACGAACAAACCTTCAGACATAGCAAGATTATACAATAGCTTTTTATTAGTACATGACAAAAGATTAATAAATGTATTCACATTTGGCCAATGCCTATAGTATTTTGGTAAATATTTATTCCTTAGATCTCTATACAGAGGGCATATTAAAAAAATGGTACTCATTTTCTATTACTTTCATGTTACATTTAGTACATAGCCTATTTTCATCTGTTAATATTCATATATCTACCTTCTTCAATATTTAATTTGTGTGCGGAACATCTAAATCTAGTCAATATAATTCTAAGTTGTTTTTTTTGTTATTTATACATTTAATGTAGGTTTCTACGTTGAAATTGTGTTTAAACGTTGCATAACAATCAAGTTTTGGTGAATTTCTTAAATTTTCATACCAACTTTCTAAGTATCAAATAATCGCCCAACAACGGTATCAATTTGTAACTGAGAAACGATATTCAATTCAAACAAGTATGAGAAGCCAAGACTATCCAAAAGCTTTACTGTTACGCTCCAATTATTGATATAATCTCCTCTTAAAGTTTTCATATTTAACAACTTATACATCAGTGAATCAGGATTATTCCTTATCTTAAACCAGTATTTAATAATTCTTATTTTTCTAAATAAACTATATGGAAATCTTGCCAACCCGCCATATGCAGCTATTGCAAGTTTGTTGCCTAACGCCAGGTAGCTGTTTTAAAAAAATTAACTGTATCCTTTCTATATCCTGACTTACGAAAGCCCCAAACTTCAGACCCATAGTTAAGAATTGGACATATCATAGCATCAAACAATTTAAGTTTATCGCTCACATCTAAAGAACTTTCATCAAACAATTTGTTAAGAAAAAAAAGCAACATATGCATATCAGGAATCGCCACACTCAAAAAACACAGCCTCCCCACGCAGCGAAAAAGAAGAGAGGAAGATAGAGAGAGCGCATGTAAGAGAAAATAATGCGCGTGATGCTTGTTCTGGTAATTGTACTGAGCTTGATAAAATGTTCCATTTTGTGAAAGCGTAACTCCAAGATATGTGAATTTTTGTACAACATTTAGTTTTATTCTATCTAAGTATAAATCGACATTTTCTGGTCTATTGCCCTTTTTACAAATCCTAACAAAACTTTTGTCTGTATTTACTGTAATTCCCCACATACGAGTAGTACAATAATTATGTAACGTATCTAATAATAGTTGTAATCCTTCTTTAGTATACGAAAATAGCACTGTATCGTCGGCGAACATCAATAAGTGTATTTTTAATTCTTCAATACTAACAGCATCAATATTATCAGAAGAGAAATAATTTTCCATATCATTTATGAAAAACAAAAATAAGAGCTGAGATAGAGGCTCGCCTTGTTTCAAACCCATATGACTCTCAAAGAAATCGGTATATTCTGAATTTACACGGACACACGATTTAAAAGATTCATATATTTTTCGCAACATATTAACAATTTTCGTAAAAGCACCATATTTTATAAATACACTTAACACAGTGATGACTATAACATTACCTTACAACTATCAGATATATAACAACAGACTAGATTAATGTCCTGCTTCACAGTTGTTTTGGGAATGGCATTATGCACTCAATTGTCGGTTATCCCAGGAACTCTTACACAATTCCTGTAGTTCTCAGTAAATGTCAAACAATTGATTCATGCTGGGTTACACAAGAGATACTTCCTGTTCATTTGAGTAATCAAAAATGAGCTTTTTTTAATCCCTTCTATATGTTCACAATAATGTCTCTCCATTTAAAATCTTCAGGAATAATGGTACTTCGAATAAGCCGACATCCCGAACATTGTCACCTTCCCTCACACACAGTTAATTCTGAAATACAATCAAAATTACATTTTTTCATAAAAGAACATGCCATACAGCTATACAAAAAAAGATATATATGAATCTGTTTTTTATTGGAACAGAGGGGTAGAGAGGTAGGCAGAGTAAGATCAAGAAGTGACACCTCAGCGGTCTGTAACCACAGATAACACGGTCATCTGAATTGTTTCCTCTAGTTTAGAAACTCCAAATCTTAACAACTTTTTGAAAAGTATGTCTATCAGTTTTAATAGGGCAAATTTAATTAATACCATTGTCTTTTCTTATATTTTATAAGATAATAAACAAAATTGTGTAGGATTGAATTGCCTTTAAACATACGACGATCTTCAAATTCATTAGATGTGCGAAGCTCTGAATATGTCATACTTTCAAGTCAAAATACCTACCAGATTAACGGATTGATGAAATATGAATTGCTTCATATGATACTTAAAGTTTAAAATTACAACTTATTTTAAAATGAAACTGATTGGTGAAATATGAATGGCTTCAAATGATATTTACAGTTTACAAAATTTAATTATCAATACAAGCACTTACATATAGATCAGAAACATCCATCTTTTGGTGTCTTCCCCTCTTCTGGTGGTGTCTTCCCCTCTTCTGATGGCGTCTTCTCTTCAAGTTGTGTCTTCCCCTATTCTGGTGGCGTCTTCCTTTCCCTTTTTCTGGTGTCTCCCACTCTTTTGGTGGTGTCTTCTTGAACCATATTTTCTGTTTCGGTGTCATCAGCTGAAATATTTTCGAACCTTTTAGTTTTTTAGCAATTTAATACGCAATTATGTTAGGTAAACAAAAGAGTTTTCAAAATATGTTCTCATTAACTGTTTTGCTGTTTTTGAGTCGCAGTTACTGTTTCTTTCAAATATTATTGAACTTAAAAGTTTCCGCAGCAAGCCTATTAACACTAAATTATCCTTAACAGAAAGTTTATACGAGTTCTGCCGTGTCATTTGAAAAAGTCTCCGATGTAAATCCTAATGTTTTCTATCGGCGGTCGATATACGTAACCCTGTACTCCATAAATAAGGGTTTTATCTTTATATGACATGTGAGATAAGTGTAGGTCCAGGTCAGCTGGCACTGTGTATCCAAGGGATAACAGCCGCATCACAAGAATCCTATAGATCTGAGCTGCCTCATTTAAAAAACGTGTGTACATGGTGTTAATGTTATCTTCAATACAATTTTAACATCATGTTCAGAATATTTTTCATGAAAGAAGCTATGAATATGTCATACTTAGAACGAAATAAAACTGATTGATGAAATATTAATGGCTTCATATGATATTGTTTACAAATGATCAAGACAAGCACCTACATTTATGTAAGATCAGAAACATCTTTCTGGTGGTGTCCTCCCCTCTTCTGGTGGTGTCTTCCCTTCTTCTGGTGGTGTCTTCCCCTCTTCTGGTGGTGTCTCCCACTCTTCTGGTGGTGGTGTCTCCCACTCTTCTAACACCACTTCTTGAACCATTATTTCTGTTTCCTGCTGGTGTCATCAGCTAAATATTTTCAAATCTTGAAGTTTCTTAGCAATTCAATACTCCATTATGTAAGGAAAAAATATGAAGTTTCAAAATTTTTTCTCAATTGTTACGCATTATTTTCAATGGCAGTTACCGGTTTTATCATATATTTTTGAACTTAAAAGTTTTCCCAGCAGGCCTATTAAGACTAAATTATCCTTAACAGAAAGTTTATACTAGTTCTACCGTGTCATATTAGATGTTTTCTATCTCCAATGTAACTCCTACTGTTTTCTATCGACGGTCGATATACGTAACCCTGTACTTTATAGAAAAGGGTTTTATCGTTTTATGACATGTGAGGTAAGTGTAGGTCCAGGTCAGCTGGCACTGGGTACCCAAGGGATAACAGCCGTATCACAAGAATCCTATAGATCTGAGCTGCCTCATTTAAAAAATGTGTGTACATGATGTTAATGTTATCCTCAATACAATTTTAACATACTTAATACTTTTCATGAGTGAAGCTATGAATATATCATACTTAAAGTAAAAAATTACTATGTAGTACTAAATAAAACTGATTGATGAAATAAGAATGGCTTCAAATGATATTTATTGTTTACAAATGATCAAGACAAGCACTTACATTAATGTAAGATAATAAACATCTTTCTGGTGATCTTCCCCTCTTCTGGTGGTGTATCCCTACTTCTGGTGGTGTCTTCCACTCTTCTGGTGGTGTCTTCCACTCTTCTGGTGGTGTCTTCCACTCTTCTTGAACCATTATATCTGTTTCCAGCTGGTGTCATCAGCTAAATATTATTAGCAATTCAATACTCCATTATGTGAGGAAAAAGTATGAATTTTCAAGATGTTTTCTCATTAATTGTTATTCTTTTTTTTCAGTCGCAGTTACCTGTTCTATCAAATATTCTTGAACTTAAAAGTTTTCGCAACAGGCCTATTGAGACTAAATTATCCTTAACAGAAAGTTTATACTAGTTCTACCGTGTCATATTAGATGTTTTCTATCTCCAATGTAAATCTTACAGCTTTCTATCGACGGTCAATATATGTAATCCTGAACACTCAGATATGGGTTTTATCTTTCTATGACATGTGAGAAGTGTAGATCTCAACTTGCAATGTTTACCCGGAATAACAGCCATCACAAGAATCACAGATCTGAGCTGCCTTGTTTAAAAAAAATGTGTTTACGGGATGTAAGTGTTATCCTCAATCTTTTTACCAATATTTCTTGTTTTCTATGCAAAGAGAAAAGTGTATCCTGTCATAATCAGCAATAGGCAAGAGTTTAACTTTTTACTAAATGGGATATGGCTGTCATCACCATGGTCAAGATCAAGATTCGACAGCATGTGCCAGCTGATAAGGATCTAAACTGGTTGCCCATTTGATAAAATTCCCATTGATTTAAGGATACACGGTGCAGTGGTTTTTTACTACACAGTGCCTTAATCGTATAAGGTTAAGCAGTTGTTGGTACACCAGTCACATGTGACAGGTCGAGATCAACAACAAATTTTGGTATATAGAATAAGACACCTGCCTGCTCTGACAATGTTAGATGTCACTTCTTGACCAATGGGTGTTCATCCTAAGTCTCTCTAGAGTTGTTAAGCATCCTGAATGTTTCTTCAGCCTAGTTGACAAAACCCTACCACTTCTCACTATGCTTACAGCCTGTAATCGTTAAGTAAAGAAAACTGTTTACAACATTAACACATAGTAAAAAAATCGAAAGGTCATGGTCGATTCATTTAATCCAAAATGTTTTCTTTAAATTCAATATTTATTATATTTAAACTTCTTTTCTCATGTTTACAGTGAGAGAAAGTTGGCGTATAAACATGTACCATAGCGAAGTGTGTACCAGACCTATCGAAATCTACGCGAGATAAAAAAAATGTCCATGTTACAGAACAAACGACACTTCTAAATTTTTAAAACTAACCAAAAGTATCAAATTGAATTTAATGCATTAACATTTACAGTAGGATGTTATGAAATTTACATATTTATAAGATAGTCATGTTGTATATACTATACAGTATCATGTTTGACTAAGTGCAAACATAGCAAACTTACATCACTCATAAAACGGTCAAATTTAAATAAAAAGTAGAGCATCTACAAATATTTAAGAAAAAAAAATTATCAGAAAGATACTAGGGGAAAACAAACCCCAATCATGTTTACAAGAAACAACAAACTTCGCCTCCTCTTTCTGTATCTGTTGCTTCTGTGATCTGAAAACACTAAAAAGAATTGATGCTGGGGAATACCTAACCTTAATGCAAAAAAGATGAAGAAAAGAATATACCTATCATTCCAAGTTTGACTGCGCCTGTACTTTCTGTATCTGTTGCTATTGTGATCTGAAAAATAACCCTAAAAAGAAGTGAAGGGGTAAGTAACTGAAATTAAATAAATTAAACCTAACCTTAAATGCAAAAAAGATGCTGGGGAAAACCTAACCTAAAATGCAAAAAAGGATGCTGGGAAAAACCTAACCTTAAATGCAAAAAAAGATGCTGGGGAAAATAATATACCTATCTTTCCAAGTTTCACTGCGCTTCTTCATTCTGTTTCTGTTGCTTCTGTGATCTGAAAAACACTAAAAAGAAGCGATAGGGTAAGTAACTGAAATTAAATAATAAATTAAACCTAACCTAAAATTTAAAAAAAAAAGATACTGGGGAAAACTTAACCTTAAATGCAAAAAAATGATGCTGGGGAAAACCTAACCTTGAATGCAAAAAAATGATGCTGGGGAAAACCTAACCTTCAATGCAAAAAAAAAGATGAAATGAAGAAAATAATGTACTTATCTTTCCAAGTTTGACGGCGCCTCTTTCTGTATCTGTTGCTTCTGTGATCTGAAAAACACTAAAAAGAAGTGATGGGGTAAGTAACTGAAATTAAATAAATTAAACATAACCTTAAATAAAACAAAAGATGCTGGGGAAAACCTAACCTTAAATGCAAAAAACAGATGCTGGGGATTACCTAACCTTAAATGCAAAAAAAGATGAAATTAAGAAAATAATATACTTATCTTTCCAAGTTTGACTGCGTCTCTTCTTTCTGTATCTGTTGCTTCTGTGATCTGAAAAACACTAAAAAGAAGTGATGGGGTAAGTAACTGAAATTAAATAAATTAAACATAACCTTAAATAAAACAAAAGATGCTGGGGAAAACCTAACCTTAAATGCAAAAAAAAAGATGCTGGGGATTACCTAACCTTAAATGCAAAAAAAGATGAAATTAAGAAAATAATATACTTATCTTTCCAAGTTTGACTGCGTCTCTTCTTTCTGTATCTGTTGCTTCTGTGATCTGAAAAACACTAAAAAGAAATGATGGGGTAAGTAACTGAAATTAAATAAATTAAACCCAACCTTAAAATAATATACTTATCTTTCCTAGATTGACAGCGCCTCTTCTTTCTGTATCTGTTGCTTCTGTGATCTGAAAAACACTAAAAAATGTTATGGGGTAAGTAACTGAAATTAAATAATAACTTAAACCTAGCCTTAAGTTGAAAAATAGCTGGGGAAACCCTAACCTTAAATGCAAAAAATGATGCTGGGGAAAACATAAACCTTAAATGCAAAAAAAAAGATGAAATGAAGAGAATAATATACTTATCTTTCCAAGTTTGATTGCGCCTCTTCTTTCTGTATCTGTTGCTTCTGTGATCTGAAAAACACTAAAAAGAAGAAGATGAAATGAAGAAAATAATATACTTATCTTTCCAAATTCGACTGCGCCTCATCTTTCTGTATCTGTTGCTTCTGTGATCTGAAAAACACTAAAAAGAAGTGATGGGGTAAGTAACTGAAATTAAATAAATTAAACCTAACCTTTAATACAAAAAGATGCTGGGTAAAACCTAACCTTAAATGCAAAAAAAAGATGCTGGGGAAAACCTAACCTTAAATGCAAAAAAAAGATGAAATGAAGAAAATAATAAACTTATCTTTCCAAGTTCGACTGTGCCTCTTCTTTCTGTATCTGTTGCTTCTGTGATCTGAAAAACACTAAAAAGAAGTGATGGGGTAAGTAACTGAAATTAAATAAATTAAACCTAACCTTAAAATAATATACTTATCTGTCCAAGATTGACTTCGCCTCTTCTTTCTGTATCTGTTGCTTCTGTGATCTGAAAAACACTAAAAAATGTGATGGGGTAAGTAACTGAAATTAAATAATAAATTAAACCTAACCTTAAATAAAAAAAGCTGGGGAAAACCTAACCTTAAATGCAAAAAATGATGCTGGGGAAAACCTAACCCTAAATGCAGAAAAAAGATGAAATGAAGAAAATAATATACTTATCTTTCCAAGTTTGACTGTGCCTCTTCTTTCTGTATCTGTTGCTTCTCTGATCTGAAAAACACTAAAAAAGAAGAAGATGAAATGAAGAAAATAATAAGTATATACTTATCTTTCCAAGTTTGGCTGCGCCTCCACTTTCTGTATCTGTTGCTTCTGTGATCTGAAAAACACTCAAAAGAAGTGATGGGGTAAGTAACTGAAATTAAATAAATTAAACATAACCTTAAATGCAAAAAATGATGCTGGGGAAAACCTAACCTTAATGCAAAAAAAGATGCTGGGGAAAACCTAACCTTAAATGCAAAAAAGATGAAATGAAGAAAATAATATACTTATCTTTCCAAGTTTGAAAGTTCCTCTTCTTTCTGTATCTGTTGCTTCTGTGATCTGAAAAACACTAAAAAGAAGTGATGGGGTAAGTAACTGAAATTAAATAAATTAAACCTAACCTTAAATTGAGAAAAAGCTGGGGAGAACCAAACCTTAAATGCAAAAAATGATGCTGGGGAAACCCTAACCTTAAATGCAAAAAACAAGATGAAATGAAGAAAATAATATACTTATCTTTCCAAGTTTGACTGCGCCTCTTCTTTCTGTATCTGTTGCTTCTGTGATCTGAAAAAACACTAAAAAGAAGTGATGGGGTAAGTAACTGAAATTAAATAAATTAAACCTAACCTTAGATGCAGAAAAAAAGATGCTGGGGAAAACCTAACCTTAAATGCAAAAAAAGATGCTGGGGAAAACCTAACCTTAAATGCAAAGAAAAGAGATGAAATGAAGAAAATATTATACTTATCTTTCCAAGTTTGACTGCACCTCTTCTTTCTGTATCTGTTGCTTCTGTGATCTGAAAAACACTAAAAAGAAGTGATGGGGTAAGTAACTGAAATTAAATAAATTAAACCTGACCTTAAATAAAAAAAAAGATGCTGGGGAAAACCTTACCTTAAATGCAAAAAAAGATGCTGGGGAAAACCTAACCTTAAATGCAAAAAAAAGATGCTGGGGAAAACCTAACCTATAATGCAAAAAAAGATGAAATTAAGAAAATAATATACTTATCTTTCCAAGTTTGACTGCGTCTCTTCTTTCTGTATCTGTCGCTTCTGTGATCTGAAAAACACTAAAAAGAAGTGATGGGGTAAGTAACTGAACTTAAATAAATTAAACCTAACCTTAAAAAAATATACTTATCTTTCCAAGATTGACAGCGCCTCTTCTTTCTGTATCTGTTGCTTCTGCGATCTGAAAAACACTAAAAAATGTGATAGGGTAAGTAACTGAAATTAAATTATAAATTAAACCTAACCTTAAATTGAAAAAAAGCTGGGGAAAACCTAACCTTAAATGCAAAAAAGATGCTTGGGAAAACCTAACCTTAAATGCAAAAAAAGATGAAATGAAGAAAATAATATACTTATCTTTCCAAGTTTGACTGCGCCTCTTCTTTCTGTATCTGTTGAAGAAATGAAGAAAATAATATACTTATGTTTCCAAGTTTGACTGTGCTTCTTCATTCTGTATCTGTTGCTTCTGTGATCTGAAAAACACTAAAAAGAAGTGATGGGGTAAGTAACTGAAATTAAATAAATTAAACCTAACCTGAAATGCAACAATATGCTAGGGAAAACCTAACCTTAAATGCAAAATAAAGATGCTGGGGATATTTCTGCCATCCCCTGATCTGGAGTCGGGTGGAGAACACTATCCTAACATCAGCACATTTCTCAATCGCCTAGAAAAAAAGCAAGAAATTTACAATTTCACTATAAATTTCTTACCTGGACACTAATTGCCTGCAAGAAATCAGACGAACCTAACTATTCATGTAAAATCTAGTGCGAACCTTTGTCAATATGACAAACATCAACCGGTTTATGAAATCAATGCCCACACACTCTTCAGCTCTCTCTGGTGTTGTGCTGTGACAACTTATCATCCATAAA